>CATIWF010102599.1:0-36778 GCA_949630135.1 Balakata baccata | reverse complement strand
GATATTATGCAATCTTTACTCAACGATTGCTTGAGAGGTCGCGACATATGGAGGACAGTGGTGCCTTTGATATGCATGCATATAGTCGAGTGGCACCAGCCTGATCGAGTTCTCAGACAATTTGGCCTACATCAGCCAATCCCTCATCCACTACAGCAGACTGAACATCTTCACTCAATAATTCTACAGAGCAATACTAGTACAAATTGGGTTGAACAACATTCAGTATGGATTCAATTATGGAATAATAGAACTGAACATGTTGTTACAGGTGTTCAATCAGACGATCCACTCCATTACCATTCATAATACATGGAATGGTATCGACAAGTTACAAGGAGATGGATTTCTCATCAAGGTGTTGCTGTTGGTGCATCAGTATGAATACATATTCTAATTTTTCCAAAAATTATAATTGTCTTTTATAAATGCTTCTTCACCACATTATATGACATAAGTCTGATTAACTTTTATATTAATTACAGGCTGATACACTTGAGCACATTTCATTACCAAACTCTAGATATCCCCCACAACAGATTGCTACAAGTTCATTAGGGGCACTACGTGAAAATAGACGTAGGGTTTCAATGCCACTTCCTCAACCTGCACCTGATCCTGCCCTAATTTCAGAAGAAATGCAGCGTGCATGTGCTTTGTCTCAACAATCATCACATCGTCGCCGATAATAACATAGGGATGTACCTGTTCCTCCATCTGCATCTTGTCAAGCTGTGCCTCAGCATGTTTATTTTCATCAGTTCCAACAGTATCCATCATCCTCTACAGATCTTGGGCCATCCACATCTAGTGGACAATATAGCCGTGAAGTTGGGATAGAAGGTACATAGTACGGTGCCAGCATTTAGAGTTGTTTGGATAGTACCAATAATAGCATGTTGGTACTCCAGAAATCTAGTATCAAGAAGGGCTATTCTGGCCACAATTGGAAGGCCTTTGCGTCCATGATAGGTAAGAGCAAGACGGATTGCTCTAAAATGGATATGAGTGAATCCATTGCGTTGCCACTGAGCAGGTAACTCAGTAGGTATCTCCAATGTGATGAATACCAATAGGGGGTGGAAGCTTAGAGGTCCTCTCAGATGCTTCACAATACATTTCAACTGTAAGTTCATAAAGATGAGAAAGTCTAGAAGAAGAAGAAGGTTGCAAGGAAAGAGATGAAATAGAAGTGGATGAATCTGAACGAGTTAACTTTGAATTGGTCATAATGATGTTGTATACTTCTCTTCTGCATTAACTAAGTTATGAAATAGCTTACTTAGGCTCTGATACCAATAGGGGTGGAAGCTTAGAGGTCCTCTCAGATGCTTCACAATACCTTTCAACTGTAAGTTCATAAGTTCAACAGTCAGGAGCCATAACGAACACTTCGTTAATTAGTATTGATCTGCATCCTTTGATTCTTCAAATCTTCAACTTATATTGGATTAACATTGATCGATCAGTAAACTGAACATAAACTCAGAGAATGAGAAGAGAAGAAGAGGTGTTTCAGCAAACATCTTTACTTAGTATTCAAAGCTTAGTGTTTTTACATCCTTGCTTCTCAAATGAAATGAGAAGGTATATATAGGCTAAAGGCAGTTGATACATACGTCACTGCTTACATCAAAGATGCCTAAATAGGAAAAGTAAATAGTTACAAACAGTAACATGATAAAAAGTAAAACGCACTGAAATGCATAATTATACAAATAGTACACACTGTGTAGTCACTTATTGATTATGATGGCCGACAAGAGGAAGTGGGCGTCTGCTTTGTACTAAGGAGAGTACATATTCAAATCTTCGAGGGCCAGAGGGGAATTTGCTAGTGGAATGTCATCATCAAGCCAGTCACCATCTAGGGGCCAGTCAATTATTGGTGGAGGAATTGGACTGGGCTAAACTAGTTTGGACTGGATTGGAATGGGCCGGAGTGGATCTAAAAAGATCACGGACATCGATATCTTCATTGGATTGAAAATATCTTGGAAAATCTGGAAGGTAATTTTGAAGCTGCACTACTTGGGCCTGGGCCGAAGGAGTCGGCTGGGTCACTTCATCAGGCTCTTGTGAATCTGGCTCGAATTCCATTTCTTCGTCTTCACTTCGAAGGCGGGGCTTGAGTGTCGGAGGCCATGGGACCATTCTGATATGTTGAGAAATATCAGGGCCAATTGAAGTAGAACTGGGCGGAGGAAAATTATTGAAATTGTTGAGTCGGCATAACTCTTGATTTAAAGAAAGGTGAATGGAATCAATTTGTGTTGGTTCTGAATGAGAAACAACTTTCCAGAGTTGGGAGTGTCCAACTGCAACTGTAATTTGAGTACCCAGAATATGAGTGTAAGGACGATGAAAGATTCAGATAGCTATAATCTCTTGAAGGACTCTTAGCTGAAAGGGATAATCTGCAATAAGCTGTGAAAACAAATTTTTCCAGTATTGCAGAGGCTGAAACCAAGTGAGGAATCTGAGTTGTGGAGACTGAAGGTTGTCTCTATTGAGTAGGAATGGTAGGAAAGGAATGAGCTGTATCTGTATTGCCTAGTAATAAAGAGTTGATTGACACCACAGATACCAAAGTTGTTCAAGGAGCATGGGCTGTGTTCCCATTTGATAAACAATAATCTAGGGTTGTTCTGCTGGGAAGTAGATTATTTCTCTCGGAAGACGGAGAGAATTCTAGAACATTGCAAGATAGGTAAACAACATGTTTTGTGCAAAACTTCGAATGGGACAAAGGTTAGGACCTTTGGGACATCATGGAGGAAAGTCTGAAAATATCTGTGATGATGGATTGGAACTTGAGGCTGCAGTACTAACTGAGCTGCTGGATGCCATGAAGATGAAAGGAACTTCAATGGAAGGAAGGATGAGAGAAGTTTGTGTTGGTTTGGATAGGAAATCTGGAATGAGGTTTTTGTCTCCGTTTATATGATGAACTTCGAAATTGTATTTGCTAAACCACTCTTTCCAACGAAAGAGTTAAGGGTGTGGAATAGTTTTATGTCGGAAGTTTAGCATACGTGGAAAGGATGAACAATCCATTACCACTAGGAAATGAAAACCTATAAGGTAGAATTCAAACTTCTTGATGGCATATTTGACTGCAAGAATTTCTTTGAACATGGAGTGATAACGAAGTTCACTATCCTTGAAGTGTCCACTTGCATAGCCACAAATTTCTTTCTTATTTGCTATCTGCTCAAAAAGGATGGCGCCCCAATATTCATCAGACGCGTCAGTCTGCAAAATCCTTTTGCCTGTAGAGGGATTCTGTAAGTGGGGTAGAGTCTGAATCACGGACTTCAGTGCCTGTATTGACTTGGTGTGAACTGTTGACCACGGAGGTGGTTGTTTTTTCAAAAGCTGGTAGAGAGGCTTAGTCAGCTTACTGTAATGCACTATGAATTGTCAGATATAATTTGCAATACCGAGGAACTGTTGAAGCTGCTTAATCGTCAGGTTGCTATCAGGAAACTTAAGAAGCTCTTGGGCTAGGTGAGGCTGTGGTTTGTACTGGCCATTCTGAAATTGCATGCCCAAAAAGTCAATTGTGGGCTGGGCCAATTGCATCTTGGATGGGCTGAGCATAACACCATTGGCTTTAGTGAGTTCAATAAACTTTTGGATAGTTTCTTGGTGAGAGGCCAAGTCTAGGCTGTATAAAAGAATATCGTCAATGTAAATGAGGGCCGTATGGAGAAGAGGCTCATAGATGCGAATCATGGCTTTCTGAAATAGGGATGGTGTGACTTTGAGTCCAAATGGCATGACAGTCCATTCATAATGGTGGTTTGGGATACAGAATGCTATCTTATAGCGATCTTCTGGAACAATGTCTAATTGCCAAAAACCTGCTTTGAGGTCAAACTTTGAAAAGACTTTAGCTGAGGCCATGAAAGGAAACATTAAGTCGATTTTGGGGAGAGGATACTTGTCATCTTGAAGGAACTGGTTTAATGGCTTATAGTCAATGACAAGGCATTTCTTTCCACGAACTTGTTCTGAGCGCTTGTAGACATAAAAAGCTTGGCATGCCCAATTAGACTTTGTCAACTGAATCAATCCTTCGTGAAAGAGCTGCGAACATTCTTGAACAGCTAACTTCATTTCTTCAGGATTCATGCCTAGGTGTGTTGCTTTGGTAGGATTATCATCTGCACAATCCTTGAATGGTAGGGAAATGAAGAATTCTGGACGAGTCCAAAGAGGTGAGGAATGCTTTTAAAGGAATTCACTGTGAGAAGATGCACAACAGGAATCATGAAGATCTTGAACCAAGGATGGTGGTAGGGTTAAAGATGGGTGAAGGGTAAACAAAGAAGGTGTAGTGGTGAATGGTAGTATATGATGGTTGTAAGATAAACCAGTAGGAAGAATGGACAGTTTTCTTAATTTATAGTATAGATCAAATCCAAGGACTAAATCTTTATTGGGAAGATTAGAACCAAGGACATGAGTCCATGTATAAAAATCAGGGAATAACTGTAACTTAATAGGGTTTCTGGTTTTCAATGTAGTTTGGAAGATCTTACCATCAGCAGCTTGAAACTGTTAGGTATGAGAGGTCTAGTAATGATCTGGGAGGACTGCTGGGTTCATCATTGAGGTGTGTGCACCTGTATCAATTAAGGCAATAACTTTGATTGGATCAGCATACTTATGAGGGTACACAAGGATAGGAACCATCAGAACTGGATGTAAAGGTTGGATTGAACAAATGGAAGAAGGTGTGTTAAGAGTCAAGCTGGTTGAAAGGGTCATCTGGTAGTAAGGGAAAAGGAATGATGGTGTGTATGGAGGACGGATATGGGTCATAAAACATGGGATCATCTTCAGAGTCAGACTGGGTGTCTGAATCTAAAAATTCTACTGTAAAGAGAGCTCTGTCATCTGGAGATTCAATCTCTGCATTGTCGAGATCAACAAGGGAAACTTTGTTAATTTGTTGGATAATTTTGGCGGCTTTCTTTGGCTTATTGGGACACTGTTTTGCATAGTGCCCTTTCTTTCCGCAAATATAGCATCTGTCACCTTTCTGCTTCTTGTGCTTTCTTTGCTTGAAGAACTTGAACTTCTTGCGGCAGTGCTTCCTAGGATAGGAGCTATCTTTCGAAGGCCACTTGTGATATCTCTTTGATTTCTTCAAACGGCATGAACATTTGGAATCCTTGCACTTAATTTATAAGTCAGGGCGCTTACAGGCTGTTTTCCAAAGAACATCATTGTCGTGGGATATGAGTTCTTTAATGACTTTTTGTTGTGAGCACATCTTATCAACTGAAAGCAAAACTCTCTGATAGATTTCTCCAATGGATAAAGAGTTGAGATCAGTACTACGTTCTCGCAGTTGAAAGAGAACATGATTGGTTACATCTTTAGGGAAGGATGACAAGAAAGCTTGCTTGAGGTTTACATCATTTGCTCCATTCAGAAGATAAAACTTCTGAGTCATTCGCTGATAATGCTTGTCGAGATCTTTATTTAGCAGTGAACAACATTTCATCTTGAAAAATTCATCTTGTTGCATACTGTCAAACTCAACTGTGCTGCCAACAAATTCTTGATGAAGAGAAGTAAGAACTTCTGCAATCGTTTATGCATGATAAAATCTTGGCATCTGTGTTTGTGGAAGACGAACAAACCAATCTCTGAGAGTTCCTGTAAATCTAGATGTGAACTCTAGAACAATAGTAGGAAAACGAGAGTTGGGTCGTCGTTGCTGAACTTCAATCCAAGCGTAGAACTCTTGGATTCTATCTCTCAATTTATGTGGAGGAATATCATCAAAAGTGAACCAAGGGCCATTAGATGGCATTGGTGGAACCTGTGGCTGTGGTCCTGTGCCTGGAGTGTTTGTTCCCATATCTTCATCAGGTGGTTCTTCTGTGGTATACTCTGGTGGTTCTCTTGCAGTACCACTTTGTTCAGAAGAAGTAGGGTTAGCCATAAACTGGGTTAGATGAAGGTACTTTGGGTCAAAGGCATCGTCTGGTAACTCAGGTTCAGAGTCTGAATTATTAGAATAGGAAAGATAAGGGATGTCTTGAGGTTGTTCTGTAACAGTAGGCATGGTGTTTAAGGCTTGCTTTTTAAGGAAGGAAGTTATTGGGTTTTTCTGTGGAATGGGTTGGATAGGTGGAGTATGTTGGACCATAAGTGAAGGTGGATGGTCTGGTGCTTTAGGTGGTGCAGGGGCTGGACTTGATGTAGTCTGAGCTGATGGGCTTACTGTTGAAGGAACAGTAGCTTTTGATGTACTGGGCCTAGGCTTTGGAACAGTAGTTGGGCCTAGATTGAACTGCTCCATGAACTATTTGTGAAAAAGCTCTAAACCAAGGCCTAGTCTTTCCATTTCTGCTTGAGAAGGCTGATATCTGGATGCAGGTGTGTACACAGGCTGATGAGAAATAGGAGTCTGTAAATTTGTAAACAAGCCCATTGGGTCAAATGGGTCAGCATAGGAGGAAGGACTATTGATATAGTCTCATTTAAGATCTTGTCTAATTGAACTGATTTCTTTCTCCAATTGCTGAAGCTTAATAGCTTTTGCATCGAATGTTGCATCATACATGCGTGTTGAGATCATTCTCATAACATCTGCATTGAGCGCTGCATGTTTCTGCTCTAGTTGTGTCAACAACTTGTAGAGTGCATCAAACTGCGAATTCTGCATAGCAGAAATCTTGCTAGAGACATTGTCAACTTTTTTCTCAAGTCTGTGGAGCACTGTATTCTGAACAGTCGCATTTTGTGTCTGCTAATTGAAAACTGATTCTGCAGGAGTGATTGGCTTGGGAGTGCCCTCAGGGGTAACAACAGTTGATCGTACATATGGTGTTGTTTTGACATGGGTAACTGGGTCTGTATGGTCATGAAGAGGTGGAAAGTCTGCTTCATAAGATGAAGAAGAAGGTGGTTGGTACATGGTGATCATTGGGACAGGTGGAGGTAAAGTGTCTTTTGATTTTTGTTTAAGGAAGGACTGGTAACAGGGTAGTGGTAATTTTGGTTTAGAAGGTATCTGGTAACATGGTAAAGGTTTTGGAGGAGGAGGTGTATCATATGGGAAATCATCACCCTATGAAGGAGGAGGCGACAGTGTGGGTAAAAGGTTGGTAGAGTGGGAAGGTGCCGAGTAGGAAACGACATAGTCGTATTTTCCGGAAGGTTCTCCCAATAGAGGGATCTCCTTTGTCATATCTGTCATGAAACTTATTCTCCAAAGAGCATCGGCTAGATCTCTTTTTTCTCCTGGAAGACTTAGAACTGTATTCTCTGTCTTCATCTGCTACTCTATCTGCATAGCAATCATCACAGTCACAAATATCAAAATATTTGTGATCTCCATTTCGTGCTTCATAGATTGGTTGTGCAGTAGGTGAAAAAGTTACAACCGATATTTCTTCCTACAGGTATGCCGGTTGCATCATGAATTGAGTGGAAAACTCAAGAGGCGTAGAAGCCTGGGAATCATTATCATCAGGAGGAAGGAACTGTGTTTCTACAGTACCGTCCTTGTGTTTGATAAACACTGACTTGGTAGAACTGACTGGCTCTTTCTTTTGGTGTAAGAGCTCATAGTTTCTTAACCATGACTGAGGAAAAATCTGAAGAAGATCTTCCTTCTGCAGTTGTTTCAGGATCTGGACTACCTTTGGAACTTGTGTGGAGTCTACCGTGATGCTAAGAGCATCTTCTGAGGCAGGGATACAAAGATCCATGGCGTGATTCTGTACCCGGTAGATCACTTGGTAGTGGAGTGTAGTAATATCAGTGGTAGCTACGTTCTGAACTCTAGAAATTTGTACTTGAACCTTCAGGGAGTGAAATTTATGGGGATCTCTCAACCTCATATTGAAGTTGGGATAGAAGGTACATAGTATGGTGCTAGCATTTAGAGTTGTTTGGATAGTACCAATAACAACATGTTGGTACTCCAGAAATCTAGTATCAAGAAGGGCTATTCTGGCCACAATTGGAAGGCCTTTACGTCAATGATAGGTAAGAGCAAGACGGATTGCTCCAAAATGGATATGAGTGAATCCATTGCGTTGCCACTGAGCAGGTAACTCAGTAGGTAACTCTAACGTGATGAACTGTTCTTCGCCTGTTCCCTTGATTAGACAATTATCAAAGGAAGAAGATTGAACATATTCTCGAACTGAAGAGAGTTTCTGTCTAATTAAAGACTTAATAGAAGTGGTCAAAGAAGACTTGTGTTTTTGGAAAGTATGATGTGGGTTTAGAAGGGGAATATTGGATTTATGAGCTTTCCTTCATCTTGTCAATACGTTTTACTTTTTATCATGTTACTGTTTGTAACTATTTACTTTTCCTGTTTAGGCATCTTTGATGTAAGCAGTGACGCATGTGTCAACTGCCCTTAGCCTATATATACCTTCTCATTTCATTTGAGAAGCAAAGATGTAAAAACACTAAGCTTTGAATACTAAGTAAAGATGTTTGCTTAAACACCTCTTCTTCTCTTCTCATTCTCTGAGTTTATGTTCAGTTTACTGATCGATTAATGTTAATCCAATATAAGTTGAAGATTTGAAGAATCAAAGGATGCAGATCAATACTAATTAACGAAATGTTCGTTATGGCTCCTGACTGTTGAGCTTATGAACTTACAGTTGAAAGGTATTGTGAAGCATCTAAGAGGACCTCTAAGCTTCCACCCCCTATTGGTATCAGAGCCTAAGTAAGCTGTTTCATAACTTAGTTAATGCAGAAGAGAAGTATACAACATCATTATGACCGATTCAAAGTTAACTTGTTCAGATTCATCCACTTCTATGTCATCTCTTTCCTTGCAACCTTCTTCTTCTTCTAGACTTTCTCATCTTTATGAGCTTTCCTTCATCCCAGATGATCAGAAAGTTCAGGAATCCAATCTTCCCCTTCTAAACCCATATCATACTTTCCAAAAACATAAGTCTTCTTTCACCACTTCTATTAAGTCTTTAATTAGACAGAAGCCCTCTTCAGTTCGAGAATATGTTCAATCTTCTTCCTTTGATAATTGTCCAATCAAGGGAACAAGCGAAGAACAACACCAGGCTTATACTCTTCTGGCCTATTTACACCATATGTTGCCTCCACACACAATCCATGGATTCATCAATCACAACATTCTGAGTTCATATATACTCAGACGCCTCAAACACCAGTGGATTTTATGGGTTCGTCCACTTTTCGACCCACACATACAGACACATTACTTTCCAGGGGGTACTGCTACTGATGAATTGGCTGACGACGACGACAATGGTGGTGGTGGTGGTGGTGATCAGACACAAAATTCTAGCTTGATGGATATGTGTGCTCGAAGAATCGATGCTAGACGACATAGAGGATTTCGATCACAAATTCGAAGAAATCGGTGTTGTGGAACATAAAAACATTTTTATATTTATACATTATTATTCCATACATTTTACTTAATACATAATTAAATTCTACATTGTGAAATTTAATAAATTTATAGTAAATTTTATTTATCAATCTCTAATTATTATAAATTGTATCTTTATTTATGTATTAATTAATTAACCTAAATTTAATTAACAAATAATAATAATAATGAGTAGTTATGGGATAATTTTTATATATTTTAAAAATTTTTTATAAATTATTATTACCTAAATTTTAATTATGTATCTTTAAATTCTAAATACTTTAATTTAATATTTATTAATTTAATTTACTTAATTTTTATTAAGTATTAATTAATAAATAATTAATAAATTTTAATAAATAAATTTAGTAAATAACAAATTTTATGCAAAGCGGATGGTATCGGGATGGGATGGGTGCACGTGGGATCGGGACGGGGTGGGATGGGTTCGGAGCTGCCACGTTGGCGTGCGCCACTTGGACTGGCACACACCTCTCCGAGCCCTCCTTTTCCCGCTTCACTCGCTACTCCAACTGACACACCGCACCACAAACTTATAAATACTATTGAAACAACTACAAATCTGTAAATTTCACAAAAAATACACTAAAATTATAATTGGTTTACCTAAACACCATTAACTAAGAAATATCCCGTCTCTCTCTGTTTCCATACCTGCAAAGAGCTTCAGTAAGTATTTTCAACATATGAAATTTGTTGGTTTAGTCACATTTCTGCTCCAATCCCCGCTCTTCCCACCAGTTTTATGCTCCAATCGTACATCTGTTATCTGGATTTCCTTAGAAGCAGCCTTGCACATATCATACACTGTAAGGCCAGCAATGGCCGCGGCTGTCATTGCTTCCATTTCAACACCTGTTTTCCCAGTGGTTGAGGCCTCCCCTTCAATTTCCACACAATAATTATCTGGATTAAGCATTAGGTCCACACCTACATGAGTTAGGGTGATATTGTGACAAAGTGGAATGAGGCTGCTAGTGTGCTTTGCTCCATTTATCCCAGCTATTTTGGCCACGGTAAGGACATCTCCTTTCCCCATTTGGTTGGCCGAAACCATATCAAATACTTTCTTCCCCAGCATTACCTTGCAACTAGCAATTGCAGTTCTCTTACTGTTTTCTTTTGGAGACACATCCACCATTTGTGCTTCTCCCCCGCTGCTAATATGTGTTAACCCAGGAGTATTCTGATTCACTCTTTGGGATACAGATTCAGATTCCTGAGACAAAAAAGTGTTACTCAAGGAACTAGCAAGCTCGTGAGAGTTGAATTTTGGTTCTTGTGCTGAACCAGAAAGTCCAGCTGGTGGAGGTTCGCCAAAGACAGATTCCATTTCCTAAAACAAGAATTGCATCGGCAAACAAGAACTATCTGTTATTCATTAAAAAATAAACTATCTGCTTTTTATAACTCAATTGATAAGCCTGTCTTGCCTTATTCAGCTCATAAATGGCACTTGAAATATCGCGAGTACTTTTAGCTGAGATAAACCTTCTCGAGTTGAGCAATGCCACTGAAGATCGCCGGAGAAACATGAATGGCAGAATCCAATATCCGTTCTATGACAGAAAGAGAAATGGGGAAAAATAGAACTACATAATTTTTAAGATAATATCAATCAATCATCAAATTCCACTTCCACACACCACCCCCCCCCCCCAAAAAAAACAGAAAAAAAAAAAAAATCTAATAAGAGATATCATCTAAATTAGCTGCATTTTCTCACTAAATCAACTATGGGGCCTTTATAAAAAAAAATCACATCAACTGCAACAAAGCTGAGGGAGCAAGTAATTGAAACGTAATTTGAAAGCAGCGTTCAGGCATTTTACCAAACAGGTGGTGGTCACTGAGCGCATAATGACCAAAACAATAACTACGTAAAATGTTTCAGCGCCTTCAAGGAATGGATTGTAGAGGGATGAATTTGCGGTTGAAGGAAGAAGCTTCTTGGATTGTTGCTTTGGCAATTGAAAGAGAGTGACAACATGAACTACACAGAAGAAGACAACCCGAGGCGATGAAATCAATTTTTAATGTGGCCCAAGAAAGATAATTTACACGGTACAATTAAATTAAAATTTAAATGAAAGCAATAGGAGCATCGTGGTTCCATGGTCTAGTGGTCAGGACATTGGACTCTGAATCCAGTAACCCGAGTTCAAATCTCGGTGGAACCTTTTTCACTAGATTTTCTTTGTTTTTCAAAATTTCCACTTTTCTTTTACTATTATTTTAATAATCTTTGCGTAGTAGTGTGATGTTTCCGTAGAGGCGGGATTAAATCCCCAGTATTCTGCGAAAGCTAAGCAGGTAACTGTCACTTTCCGTTATGGAACCTGAAATTCAATGCAAAATACTAAATAATGCAGACATGGAAAAGATGGCCGAGTTCGAGGTCCGAGTTATTGCCTCGGTATCGACCTCATCAATGTGCAGTGCAAGAAATTTATTAGAGGCGTCACTGAGTCCTTTTTGCTCTCTTCCGTAGAAGTGGGGGGCGAGGAATGTAAAGGGGCTGACACCAATTATCAAAAGGCGAAACGAGAAATGGTGCGAGAAGAACAGGGGGCAATGCCTGAGGAGTTTGATAGCGAAGGAAATCGTGTTATTTGCAAAGTAAGAATCCCTAATCTTGGTTGCTTGCTAAAAGAATCCAAGAAGGTTTTATCCTTTTTTTTTTTTTCAATCTTTAATTCATGGTATATATTCATTTTCATTTAGCTTCCAAATAGAAGGAACGTGGGGATTCAAGATTACAAAGGGAAATCTTTCTTATATCAATCAGGGAATTTTATCATAGAGACGGAAGGCAGCTTCATACTCGAGGAGTGTTTGAATTTTCCTTACATTTTGAATTTTTTTAATTCAATTCATTGATATTTTTAATTTTTTATAAATTATTTTTTTAAAATCTGTTTTAGATATCCACTCCTGTTAAAAACAGTTTTTAAAATTTTAATAAAATATAAATTTTTTTTAAAAAAAATATTTTTTTCAAATGTAATATTAAATATGGTCTAATAAAGGTGACCGAACATACACCAGTTATCTCTTACTCTTTAGGCTTGACAATGGAGCCAGAGAATTATAACGAAGAATCTCTATTTCCATTCCTACGATAGCAAAGAATCTCTATTTCCGTCTTTATCATACTATCGAAAATAAATTTATTTATGTCTCCATTTCCATTGAATTTTAAAAAAAAATTAAAAAATAACAAATAATAACAATATATTAACACTACAATTTATATAATAGAATAACTAATTTAACATGCACGATGTCATGTATATTTAAAAATTCAAAATTTGAAATAAGTATAGTCATAAGCATCCATACATAATATAAAAAAAATTACCAAAATAATCTGAACTTTTAAAGTTGTATCAAAATTAAATTATTTTTTTTATTTTTTCATTTAAATATACAAATTTTTATAATTTTACCAATTTATAAATTTCAGAAAAATTATGTTGATATGCATAAAATTCTGATAAAATTAAAAAATTTGTACTAATTAGAAAGTTTAGTCATCTTAAAAATTTTAAAATGTCATTATTTTTATTTTTCCTAAAATTTAAATCTCTCCAGAGAAACTCTCCTAACAATAAAATTTTTGTTTTTCCTTTTTCTACTAACCAGACAATTCCTAAATACAACAGCTACATATATTATTTTTCAAATTTAAAAATATACTTATGCTTTAAAATTTTAGGAAAAACAATAACATTTTAAGTCAACACATCATTTTTTATATCGCCAAAATTTTATATCATTCAGCAGAGTTTTGCTGAAATTTATAATTTGATAAAGTTTTAAAAATGTATATATTTAAATGAAAAAATATAAAGTACAATTTAATATTGATATAACCTTAAAAGTTAATGTTATTTTTAACAATTATCCATAATATAAAAAGTTTACGCATTTTGAAAAAAATAAATAATTCATAAATTAAATTGGTACATAAGTTTAATTAATATGATTATAGTATTTATATTAATTATAAAATATATAAATACATTATTTAGTTAAAAAAATCAGTTATATATATTATTAACATAATTTAGATTAATACATAAGTTCAATATAATACAATTT
This sequence comes from Balakata baccata, assembly GCA_949630135.1. Classification (NCBI taxonomy): domain Eukaryota; kingdom Viridiplantae; phylum Streptophyta; class Magnoliopsida; order Malpighiales; family Euphorbiaceae; genus Balakata; species Balakata baccata. The sequence goes on along the minus strand of CATIWF010102599.1, from coordinate 23,238 downwards.
TTTGTAAAAATAATATATAATAAATATTGTAAGATATACATAAAATAATGTTTAAAATTTGAATTATATATATATAATTTTAAAGTATAATTATTGGGTTTTGACAGTGTTAGGAGGGAAAGTATCATTCTCATTCCTGCCCCACCTCGCTCAACGGAGAAAAAATCTCTGCTATTTCCATTCCCATGGAAAGTGAATCGGGGAATCCAGCCTTCTTTGGGACAAATCCCCACGGGATTGGGGATTCCCCACCCATTGCCAAGCCTACTCCTTACTTTAGCTATCAGAAATCTGCTTCCCAGGATTCTGCAATGGAGTGCATAGTTTCATTTTAATGAATTCATTTCCAGCTTGTGTCTGGTCGACAATAACAAATGATCTAGATCTCTCTCATCAATTGAACACTGATTAACATTTTGTGCTTGTACTGCTTTAGGACGTTACCATACTCCAAATTGCTTATGATTTGCAGAATTTGTTTTCTTATTAGGAAATTTTCCAATCGGTGATTTTCCCCTTAGGAAAAAGGCAAGGGGATATATTAGGTCGTTGCCCAGCATGTCTGCTTTTCCTATGCCGTGCTGGAAGATGCAATCAAAGTTAAGGTGAGAAAATTTTCATAATATTTCAAATCAGTTCGTGGTTAGCATCTTTGAAGCCCGTTTAAAAGATTAGCTTTAAGTATAAACACTGTTGATTGAAAGAAGGCAACTGCATAATTGCACAACCTTAGGATTTTTAGGTTGATTTAACTATAAATGATAATTCAAGAAAGTGAATTGGTTCCTTTGTTTTTTTTTTCTTTTGTACCTAGTCATATTTTGGCAGCGTTCATCAAATACATTTTGAGTAGATAATATTTTGCTGATTTAACTTCAATTACTATGCTGCAGGTCCAGCCTTCAATCTGAACAAAATGAACAAGTCTCTAATTTGGTAACTGCTTCTACAGCCTCCGAAAGTAATAGGCAAAACTCAAATTTGGTGACTGCCTCTTCTCATGAACTTAATTGACAAGCCTCAAAATTGGTTGATGCTTCTATGCCTCGTGAACATAGTGAAGTGGTCTCTAAACCAGCGAAAACCCAAGTGAAAAGTTATATTGAATTCCAGATAATAGATGAAAAACCAATTCTTGAGCAGGTTGAAGAACTTAACAACATTGCTGATTCTATTGTTGCTGCTGGAATTTTTGTTCATGAAAAATTTCATGCTAGTGCTATCATTTCCAAGCTTCTCCCCCCTTCATGGAAGGACTTTTGCTTCAAGTTAATGTGCGAGGAGCATTTGCCTTTCTGGATGTTGATGGATCGTATAAGGATGGAGGAAGAGTATCGCAACCAAGAAAAGCAAGTGGAGTCTTCCAATTCTGCATGCTTTAATTATGCCGAAAATGCAGGACCAAGAATTGCAGATATGAAGAAGCAGGGATTGCATTGGAAGAGACGAGAAACAGATACAGATAACAAGGCCTTGGTCTGCCACTTTTGTGGGAAGAAAGGGCATATTTCTAAGAACTGTCGTAACATGAAGTTTGAAGAGGAGAATTCATCTAAAGCTGCAGTTAAAGAAATAATGACAGAGAACTGTTAGAGCAGCCAGTCAATGTAAGATTATGTAATTTGTTTTGGCATTTGATAAATCTCTATGGAAGGATTATGACCAGATAATTAGCAAATTCCAGCAATTCTCAAAGACGAAGTTTAGTTTTTCCTCGCTTCTAAGAAAAATCCTCGAGTTGCAATTTAAAAAAAACAAAAACAAAAGAATGCAAAATTCGATTTGTACAGACGCAGTCGATCTGAAACAAAAGAATACAAATATGTGGCACACTATGGAACAAAAGAATTCTGAAACTAAAGAAAAAGAAAAAGAAACAAATATATCAGTTCTTCATGAACCAACAATGGTGGTTAAAAACTTACAAACAAAATTTTAATTCATCTTGCAAGAACACTTCCTTGTGACAGAATATGTATATTCTATAAATAATCAAGAGAATTTTTGCTGGCCTACCTGGTCAATAGGGTTGTTATTTTCTATTTCTAACTGGCTTCTTGAATGGTGCCTTCCCATATGTATCAAAAACTCTCAAGAAGCTTTCAGAAGGATTCTCCGCTACCAATACACCTATGGATTATATGTTAATTTTGATTGCTTCAACTATCCAACTGATGATAATTATTTTAACAAGTTCGAGTCATCGGAAAATGCTGCCATCAGTTTTTCCTTTGTCAATTGCTCTGATCCTTGAGACTTTATCACAAATGTATGAAACACTGTGTCGTTGGCTGCAGTTAGTTTTGACTCAACTACAGTTATCTGTGATTCTTGGAATGCTTGGATCACTCTTGACGCTGGATGTGCATCCAATGGACAACTCACCCTTACGATAACCTCATCATGAGAAGCTTGAATATCAACTTCGTTAGCTTGGCCGTTCGAATTGACCTCCAGAGCCGATGCATCTCTTGAAGTGCTCCCAAGTTTCTCCCTTTCTGCTTCCATTAGCTTGAGCTTTGCTTGAAGCTCATTAATATAAGCAATAGCATCCCCCAACAAGGACGCCTTGTCCATCTTGGAAATATTGGGCACAACAGCTCGTAAGGCATAGAACCGTTGGTTTAGTTTCTCTCGTCGCTGCCTCTCTGCCTCAACATGATTGAGAGGCTCTTCTCTTCCATTTGCTGGCTTCCTGCCCCGTTTACGGGGTCTCCTATCATCAGCTGCACTAGGCTGCTCTTCTTTACATGAAGCTTCAACATCGGAGTGCTCTGATTCCACACTTACTGGCCGACCAATAACAGAAGGCCCGGAAGTTGCACCAGAGAAATCAATTTGCATTTGCTTCTGTGGCGGGCAGTGATTCAAGATAAACTCTTCCCTGGCCCCATTAACAATCTCTTGCAAACTATTGGATGTGGTCTGTGAACCATAAACCTCTACTGGACTCCCTTGCTTCAAACCAAAACTATGTGCCCAATTTGAACCATGGAGGCCATTTCGAGTGCTGGGAAATGAAAGCCTATTCCCATTCTGATAAACATCCCACGATTGCCTTTCTTCCATCTTTCTAACTGCTAGTTTCTCCCTGAAACCATGTCCATGAACATGACTTGAGTTGTTCAATTCCTGCCCAAAAATCTTTGGAATTCCTTCAATCCTCTCCACAATCCCCACATTTGAAAACAGGGAATTCTCATCTTTCTTCTCAGTAACTACTGGCAAGGCGGGCACTGCTGCTGGCACCACTGATTTTGCCCTGATAATAGAATTATGAGTAGAGAAGGTTGACCTTATCGACTGAACCAATTCAAAACTCTCAGGAACTGTTCTAACTGACCCCAATTCAACAACTCCAACATCAGTAGCCACCAACACAATAGTCTGAATCCCAGCGGACTTTGCTAGAAAAGATCTCACACAATAATCAGAACCTGACTTCAAGGCATCAGCAATCCACACGTGCTTCCCAGAGGCAAAACATTTGCCCGGGCCACCTTCTCCACGGGGAAATGAGAAATACATGGATGCTAAAAAGAACATCTCAGTATCAGTAACCCGGTCCAATCCCAAAGCATAATTATCCTCGTCTGATTCACCAGACAACGTGTGCAACTTCTGAAGAACTCTCTTTCTCATCCTCTGCTGCGTCTCATCCTCAAGGGGTAGATTGAGAATTCTTGTGGCTTCAAATTCTTCTCCTTCTTTGGGCTCCCGGCAGGACCCATCACCCCAACCAAGAACCCAATCACCAGATTTTGAACACGAAATCTGCCAAAAAATTGCATAATTCCAGCTGAAATTTGAAGGATTGGGACGGTCCACGAGATCCGAGAGCTTGTTTTGCAAATTCTCATCACTGCCCATAGTCATTAACAGATGCTCGTTTGAGACTGAGTGATAAATCAAGTAATTGAAAGCCTTTGTGCCTAAAACAGCTGCAACCATGGCTCTATCTTCGTCGTTCCATACCCCACCTCCCATGCCTATCTCAATCTTTATTTCTAAACTTCAGAAATCAAAATACCCACTAAGCAAATACGATCAAATTTTATAAATCAAGTCAAATCTTAGTACAAAACCCTCAAAATACATAGATAGAGAAACGCGGGGTTATATCGCTAGAGACTAAAATCGATTGCATTCAATCGTTCAGCAGAACAAAACCCCCCCACATGACTTTCCTTGATACAATACTGTATCAACTAATCTCAGATCTCAATAGCTCTAAAATTGAGTTACAAAGAAAACCCAGAAAAAATAAACTAAAATTAACGCAAACCGTAAATGAATTGAAAGAAAATTATACACACCAGTCAAAGGAAACAAACTGTGATCATGAGAAAACAGTTAGGTAAGGTAGCCGAATGATATCCTTAGGCGGTATATATTTTCCGGGGAAGCGACAGTTCGGTTGAAGAATAAATTTTCCCGGAAAGCAAACAATCAGTTAACATCACAAAGGAATTGGGGGAAAAGAAAGAAAAAAGGTTTTTCCTATCTTTCTAGCAAAGTTTGGAGTTGAGAAGAACGGGTTTTCGCACACTTCGTTCTTTGCTGCTCTCTTAACTCCTTAACTCTACAAGGCCAACCATGGTTAAGTAGACTAGGGGCATGCGGTAGTTAGAGCATCTTATTTTTATTAAGGTAAAATTAAAAAAAATATTCGTCCTAAAATATTATTTAATTATATTTTTTATTAAAATATAATTATAGTTATATCAACTTTCTAATTATAGTTATAGTTAAAATATAATTATAGTTATATATTAAATTTTCAGTAACACATTATATAGTTATATCAACTTTCTAATTATTTAAACAGAAAAATTAATTAAAAATTATTTTAATAAAATAAAAATATAATTAAATAATTGTTTTAAAAAAGTTTATTATAATAAAAATAAAATTGAAAGACAGATGAAATTAATGGGTATACTATGGATGCAAATGTAACCAATAATAATTTTTTTTTTCAAAGGAAAATAAAATTGTTGGAGGTTGAGTACGAGTCGACAATGAATTTGTGTGATTAGTTCTGTTGGTCCAATAAAAGCAGTAAGTAACTGTACATACACCTGGGATTTCACACATTATTAGATAAAATATCTCTTTTTTTTTTACAAGTAAGATAACTGTTTTTTTTTTTAAATCTGCCAAATATCTTTATTTGTCAATTTTTGTTTATTAATTATAATCCTAACCCCTTTTTTTTTTTTTTGAAACGATAATCCTAACCCTCTACTTCGTAAAAAACATTTGAATTCTAAGGTTATCATTCCTACTAATGATTAATATTAATCCTCTATTTATATAAAAAAAAAATCCAAAACTTCATATATATTTATTTTTGTTAATAAATGTAATTGAAATTTATCAATTTTATTTATATTTTGCGAATATATTAATAAGGTATGTTAAAAATTTTATATATATATATATATATAACATTGGGCTATTGCATTGTCTTTTTATTTTTTTCATGTTTTGTTTTTGTTTCTTATCAAATGATTGTTATTTAAAAATAAATAAATTTATTATATTGATGAAAATAGTAACACTAATATATGTAGGAAAAAAATTATATGCATTATGTTGGATTTAGATAAATATTAACTGTAATTCTTTAATTTGATAAAATCTAAAGTTGATTCTGGAATTGAAAAGGCGAGAGTTTTTTAATTTCTTTAACAGTTTGTGCTGGTACTCCCTCTCTCTATAAGAACTGTCGTTCGCTTTTAGCGCTGATGATAATATTAAATCTTTATCTATTTTGTGGAAGATATGTGATTTTTTTTGGTGTTTTGGTTTTTTTTTATTATATTTTAATATTATGTTTTTCATAATAAAGATTTATCTCATTTATTGTAAAATTTGATTTTTTTTTTTATCTATTGTGAGATGTAATACCTTTTACGTGTATTTTGGTATAGTTTTATATTCAAATTTAAATATTTTTATTGATAATTATTTAAAAATACAATAGATTCACAACTTCAACTATTAGAAGCTAGAACTACAACAATCGTAATTTTTTATGTTTTATTGCTATTACTATTGTTGTTATTAAAAAAGTTTATCAAATTCATATTATTATTGAGATATATTATGTCAAATCTATATTATTATTGGGATAGACGTTATATATTTGCACTATTTTTTTTTTTGTTACAAATGAATTTTATACTACTATTAAAAAAAACAGTTTGTATAGGTACATTATCTAAAGCTTCGATATACATAATTTAAATAACATTTTAAAATATATTTTTATTGGTACATTGCTTTTCTCTTTTTTATAATAAAAATAATTAATTTTTTTACTTTGATAAATATTAATTTATAAGGAATAAAATAAAATAAAAAATAAAAATTTTAAGAATCTATGGGACTTGTAAATTTTTTTTTTACTTTTTATAATTAAAGATATTTTAAAATGTTATTTATTTTACTAAAAATATTCTTTAAAATAAAAACACTATTGGGAATTTTTTTTTATTTCATTATGAATTGTAAAATCTGAGAATTTAATGCCTATTTTATTTTAAATATACCAATTGAGCTCATTTTAATTAATAATTTTTATTTTTTATTTGATAAATATAATATTAATAGTAAAAACTATTTTATTAGTTTATAAAACGAAACGAATCTAAATAAAAAATAGAAATTTAATAAATAGTAGAATGGCTGATCCATTATTTCAAATAATTTTTTTCCTTAGGCAATAAAAATTAAAAAAAAAATATTGATATCTATAGATGCTTTAGATTTAGTTGTATATAATAAAAATTTAAGGCTTTTGCTTGCAGAGAGTGTAGTAGAGCAAGCATAAGATCTATGAAGAAAGTAAAACCAGGTTGACCATAGTGGGACCTCGTGTTTCTGTTGATGCAGTAATTTTGGTTATTAAATAAATTCAGTACAATCACATGACAATATTTACCAATAAGTTTCCTGTTGGGCATTGTGATGTTTAAACTTTACCTAAAAAACCCAACTGCAATTACACGGCTAAACAATTTTTTGATAAGTTTGAGGTTTTAAAGCTCAATTAAAGATAATCGGTAATGTCAGACAGATTTGAAGGAAAAAAAATGAACGACATCATGGAAGAGGAGAATTTCCTCACACCGGAGGAAGATAGGGCTACGAAAAAAGTTAAGCTTAGAGGAAACACTGTCTCTGCTAAAGACTGCAAGGGTATACTTTTGGCCGGAGTAGACATGGAGGCTAACATGGAGGACTTTCTCGAATCGGCAGATTTTGTTGTGTCTCCTGGCGAGGTGATGATTGACAAGTCAGGGAAAACTCCTATAGTGAGCCTTCCACCTGATTTAAAGAGTTGATTAGGCAAATCTCTTGGCTTCTCAATTATTGTTAATTTGCTGGGATAAAGTATTGGGTATAAAGCTATCAGTAATCGCATCAGGAATATGTGGGATGTAGCTGACACTAAAATACTGGATATAGGGTGAGGCTTCTTCTTGGTTCAACTTACCAGTGAGCAGGAATATCAGAGTGCTCTCCTTGGTGGTCCATGGACCATAAATGAAAGCTATTTGTTGGTGCAAAAACGGACACCGGATTTCAGAGTATCTAACGCAAGGATCAATAACACCACAATGTGGATCAGATTACCTGAGTTACCACTTCATTATTACCTAGAAAATGTGATTAGAGCCATCTCAGAGGTTGTGGGCAATGTAGTGAAACTAGACTATAACACCAGTGGCTTCTAAAGAGGCCATTTTGCAAGAGTCGCGGTTATGGTGGATTTGGACCAACCGTTGGTCTCACATGTTTTGATAGATGAAGAAATACAGAGAGTGGAATATGAAAATTTCCCATAGATGTGCTTTCATTATGGTCATTATGGCCATCTTGAGCATCTTTTTTCCCTAAAAAATGCAAGTGAAAAGGGTAAGGAAGAGGCCAGCCATGAACAGAGAAACAATGAGGAGAAACATGGTGCTTATGGCCCCTGGATGGTGGTGCCAGGTAAAAAGAGAAACGGAAAAAGTATCTCGAATTCCGTGGAGAGAAACGATTTGAATGTCTTTGGTGGATCGCAATTTGACCTACTAAGTAGCGAAGGCGGCATTCTTGCAAAGGAGGGGGATGACACTGATCTTTACAATCAAGATCATAAATACGATTTGATTGGAGCTAGCAATGAAAGAACTGTTGAGCTACCTATGTAGAAAGGACCCACCAACTCACGTGTCCAAGGCTTCTGAGGAATCACGAGACAAGAAAAATAAAAAAGAAAATACATGAGGCCTACAATCTGCTTCCTCAGCAAAACATGGTAATGAACTAGGGCCATGAAAATAGAAAAAGCCTTCTCTAGGGGAATTTTTTGAATATGCTAATAAAAGGCCAATGAGTGAGAATCTGGTTACTTTGCCCACTTCTCTAGACTCCTCTAAGCACACCGTGATTGGAAAAGAGAACACACATGTGCAAATGCAGACCTCTGTACCTATAGCTCCTTAACTTGCAGATATTGCTACTCCTAAAGCTCATAAGCGGGTGAATTCTTCTCCTAAAGAAAAACCTCTAGATAGAAATGCTCACTTTTTGGAAGATGAAACCATAGACTACCATGCCCTCATTAAGGCAAGTAATAATGATGAAGATGATTATATATCTTTGGATGATGAAGAAGATGTTAATGAGGATGTTCCTCAATTGGATTAACAAGGTGATACATTTCCTCTTGTTTTTTTTTCCTATGTCTATTTTATCATGGAATTGTCAAGGTGTAAATAGCACCCTTTTTAATAGTGTTTTGAAGCTCCACTTGCAGAAACATAGACTAGATGCGGTAGTTTTACTTGAATCGGGCATTAGTGGGTTGACAGCTGATAGAATTATTAAAAAAACTGGTTTTTCCAATTCCTATAGAATCGAAGCAGTAGATTTCTCTTATGGGATTTGGATCTTATAGAACTCGAATGTAGAAGTAATAATCTTGAAGAATGACATGCAGTTTGTTCGTGCTAAAGTGATTCAAAACAATTCCTTAACCTATATCTTAACTGCAGTATATGCTCATCTGAATCCAGCGATAAGACGAGATTTATGGGGCAAGTTGATTCCTCCTTATAATTTCGCTCAAGAGGCTTAGGTCTTAATTGGAGATTTTAACTCCATCTTACTATCTTATGAATGTAAGGGAGGAGCTGCTCATAGAACTAGTATCTGTAAAAGGTTCTCTAGTTGGTTTCAGGATTTAGGTCTGTTGGATTTAGGTTATAATGGAGCTGATTTCACTTGGAAATGGGGCTCACTATGGGAAAGACTTGATCGAGCTCTATGTAATGCAATTTGGAGATTAAAATTCCCCGAGGTTTCTATTTTCCATCTTGCTCAGGTTGAATTTGACCACTACCCTATTTTGCTTAAGCTTAAGGATGTAAGTCCGATTACTCATAATAGACCATTCAGATTTTTGAAATGCTAGCTCACACATGATTGGTTCAAGGACTTTATTGCAAAAGAGTGGAGATCTAATGTTTCTTTTATGGATTCTGTTAACTACTTTGCAACCAAGCTCAAGGATTGGAACATTAAAGTTTTTGGAAATGTGTTCAAACATAAAAAAGTACTGATGGCTCGCATTCAAGGTATACAGAGTTCTATGACTAAACGGTATAGTTCTAAACTTATTGAGATTAAAAAAGATCTAGAAATCATTTTATTACATGAAGAGATGATTTGGAAGCAAAAGTCAAGGAGCAATTGGGTTACTTTGGGAGATAAGAACATTTCTTTCTTCCATCTTAACACTATTAAACATTGGAAAAGAAACAAAATTGAACTCCTCGAGAATGAAGCTAGTGAGTGGATAGGTGACCAACACACTCTAAAAAACATGGCTATTTCATATTTCAAAAATATATACCAAGGAGAGAATATTTGCTGCACTGATTTTCCTGTTAAAAATGCTTTCCCACAGCTGAGCTCTCATGATTTACATATCCTAGGAAATTATTTTTCTTATGATGACATCAAAAGGGCTTTATTCCAAATGAAACCTTGGAAAGCTCCTAGCCAGGATGACTTCCAAGTAGGTTTCTTCCAGAATCAATGGCATGTGGATTTCTACCATGAGGTGAAAAAAGTCTTGGATGGGGGTGATATGGATCCTGGTGCTAACGATACACTTATTTGTTTAATCCCTAAAGTGGAGGTGCTGAAAAGAATCTCTCAATTTAAGCTTATTTCTCTTTGCTTTGTGTTTTACAAAAATATCACCAAAGCCATTACTAATCGTCTAAAAAGGGTCGCTTTCTTATGTAATTGGGCCTCAATAAACTAGCTTCGTGCCTGGGCGCCATATTATGGAAAATATTATCTTAGCTTAGGAAGTTTTGCACACTATGAAAAAGAAGACGAGCAAGATTGGTTTTATGGCCATTAAAGTGGACCTAGAGAAAGCGTATGATCGCATTGCTTGGAATTTTCTCAAGGAAACCTTGCATGAAATGGGTGTTTCGGCTTCTCTAACAAAAGTTATTATGAATTATGTCTCGACTAGCAGAATGTAACTATTGTGGAATGGTGACAATACTAATTATTGTTAGAGTAGTGATGTAAAGGCAATCATCTTTAACACTTATTGTACAAATTCATTTCATATAAATAAAGATATTTTCATTTATACTATGAATTGATTGGATCTTAAATTAATTAATGAAGTCCATGATATAAACATAGCATGAAGAAAATTATGATGAGATCGTGATATTATGATTTCTATCATGTGTAATGATGATTATATCTAAATTGTCCCTAGTCATAAGATTAACAAGATTTGACATTGTTAATCCAGATAGACTAGCACATATTATATTTCTTAATTGGATCAAGCAGTAGATCTCATAATCTGTGGACATAAGTTGCCTAGAGTTAGCATGTGGATGCTTGCTAGTGTAGTCAAGTACATTGGATGACCTGCTATGAGACCAATGTATGGATCGTCTATTCGAATGTCAATGATAGTTTCATCATAGCAATAGTGCCAGTATCCTTAGACTTGAGGTACTTAATGATATCTTGGATGCTGATTATGTGCTTTGACTTCATTCCTTATTGCCTCACAAAGGTCGCTCATAGGGTAGTAATTAGGTATAGCTTGAGGTATTTGAAGGTAATTATATAGCTAATAAAGGATTCACCATTCCTAATAGAGGGAATGTATACCTACAACCTTTTGTTGTGATCATTACTTGAAAATCTCTGACCAGAGTGAAAATATCATAAAGATGGTCTTCAGTGACATATTTATTTGAGTAATAAGTCCCAGTGATAGGATCTAACATCACTTGGGCTAGATGTAACGTAGTCAGTCTAATGGAAGCTGATACATAGTATATGTTCTAAACCTAGTGGGATATAGAATGGTGAAAAGACGAATTGCACTGATAATTGTCTATGAAAAGTTTAATAGTTAGACCATTACTTTTCGGCTAATTGGGGGTCATAATGTATTGCTACATACCGCACATGATCTACTCGAGATTAAGTGTTAATCTGAGTGGCCAATATAACTGGGAACCTAATAGGTCACATGCATTGAAAGTGTGAAAGAGAAATAAAATGGGCTTTTAGATCGGATCCAAAACAATGAGAGAAAATCTAAGTCTAGACTCCTGATCGGAATTAGCTACTAGAATGGAACAACACAAAGTGCCGATCGGGACTCGCCCTACATGAACAATTTTCTAAGTGGAAAATAATTTTTCCGATCGGGATACGTGACAAATTAGGAATTTTAATCTGATTAGAATTTTATAATCAAAAGTTACGAACCTTAAATCCATATGGGTTATAAATAGTCTTCTTTTAGACTATTTCTATAGCTGCAACACAGAGAATTAAAGTGTTAATTGTCTTCCTCTTCTCTCAATGATTAATTCTAATGCTAGCACATTAGATTAATCCAAGTCATTCCTTTGAAATATTTTCTCCCTCCTCCCTTAACATGGATTCCATCAGAGGTGATCTTAGATGATTACAATAGTTTGCTACAACCCGGTAAGAAGAGAATCAAAGGAAGAATACTTGTTTTGAAAGACAATAATCTTTTACTATTAGATAGTTTTAATTATTCATGATTATATAAGTTGATTTCTTCTTGGAGTTTGTAAAATTTTAATTTTCCGTTGCGTACCATGTATGAGATGCATGTGCAAACTCTAACAATTATTTTATTCCAAATAAAGGTTTGAGATAAGGTTGCCTACTCTCCCCTTACCTTTTTGTCATTTGCGTGGAACGTTTGGTACATGTAATTCAGTTTGCTGTTGATGCTAATTTGTGGAAACCTGTTGAGCTCAACTGTAATGCCTTTGGCCTCTCTCACCTTTTCTTTGCATATGAACTTTTCCTCTTTGCTAAAGCTGATGTACAAAATGTCAAAAAATTTCAAGTCTGTTTTGAGGGTCTTCTGCGATAGCTTTGGTCAAAAGGTGAATAAGGCCAAAATAGTTATTCATTTCTCCTACAACATGCCAAGGAAAACCAAACTTATCTTAAGTAATAAACTTAGGTTCATTGAGACAAATGATTGGGGGAAGTATTTTGGGGTGCCTTTGTTGCACAACAAACTTTCTAGAAAAACTTATGATTATGCCCTTCAAAAGATGAAGCTGAAGATTGCAAATTGGAACACCACCTATATCTCCATGACTGGTCGAATCACTATGTCTCAGTCAGTTTTGCTCTCTCTTCCCCTTTATATTATGCAAACATGTTAGATTCTCATCTCCCTTTGTAGAGATATGGAATAAAATATTCATAATTTCATTTAGGGTAGCAGGGATAGCAAAAGGAAATTGGCCTTGATAAAGTGGGAAAAGCTTCAACGATGTAGGAACAAGAGGGGCTTAGCTCTCAGAGATCTGTTGCTTTTTAATCAGGCTTTTCATATCAAGCTAGCTTAGAGTGTCAATCAAAATCCAAACACTTTTTGGGTAAGGGTTCTCAGTTCTAAGTATAATTTTCATAGTGGTAGTTTGAGGGCTCCTATTGCTTCTTCTTCGAGCTCAATTGTTTGGAAGAACATATACAAGAATTGGCATAATGTCAAACGCTAGGAAACTTGATCTTTAGGTAATGGTCAAACAACTAGCTTATGGTTTAATCACTAAGTCCCAGGTGTTAACGATAGCCTTATTAACCAGGTCATTGGAAGTGTGAATAATGATACAATTAATAGTCGGGTTGCTACCTTTATTGATGATCGCGAGAATTGGGATTGGAGTATGTTTGTAACTATCTTCCTTAAGGCATCTTATGTAAGATTGCTGCAGCACACCCTTCTTCTTTTGGGCAAGAATCGGGCAAACCTTATTAAAGTCTTACGCCATCAGGGGAGTTCTTAGTAAAGTCAGCTTATAAGGCCCTTACTAGAGCGGATGTGATTGATAGCTCTTTTCCTTGGTCTCGCCTTTGGAAATGGAACATTGCCCAGCGTATTAAGACTTTCTTCTGGAAAGTTGTTAATAATGGGTTACTAACTAATGCAACTAGAGCGAGGAGACACAGTGTTAATGATCCCACATGTCCTGCGTGTCATCTTCATGACGAAACCTCCTTACACATGTTACAAGACTACTTATTTGTTGTCCAATTTTGGGCTATGGTGGCGCCTAGGGCCTTGCATGTTGATTTCTTTTTTTGAGGTAGATTAGGTTGAGGCCTAGGTTGCAGCTATTTTCAGCAAGTCTATGATGACGAACTACGGAGCTAAATGGACAACCTTATATGGGGTGGATTGCCGGTTGCTTTGGAGACGTCAGAATGATGTAGTCTTTAAAAATTGCAACCAGACTGTCCTTACTTTGGTTAAAGAGGCTGAGAATCAAATTGGCTTCTCTGACACCATTTTCCAAAAGCATTGCCCAACCAATAGGCATAGAGAGGATTGATGGATTTCATGGAGCTACCCTCCCCCCTATTCAGTTAAAATTAACTCTGATGAATCCATTCCTCCCTTGACATGTCTTATTGGAGATGGTGAGCTCATACGTGACTTCCTTGGTAGATGGAAAACTGGCTTTGTTGCGAACTTTGGAGCTTGCCCAATTCAAGCTGCTGCCAATGCTAGTTAATCCTCCACTTTAGTTGAATGTGACAATGAAGTCGTGGTTAAGATGATAAATGATTTTTATGACCCATATATTCTCTCTACCCCCTTCATTGGAAAGATCAAATACTTGATACAATCTTTCATCTTTGCTACTATTATGCATGTCTATTGGGAGTCCAACTATGCAGTAGATTTTCTGTCTAAACTGGCTCACGATTTTCCTTTAGGCTCTCATATTATCAGCAGCCCACCCCGAGGCATCAGTTCTATTCTGTTTTAAGATGTTTTTGATTATTCTCTTTTTCACTAGCCTTTTTATCCTTTTATGAGCCAAAAAAAAAAAAAAGATAACCAGGAATGACTTAAAAAAAAAAAAGAGTGCTATCAACAAATTTTTATTTTCTATTATAAATTTTTAATATAAAATAATATTTTTTTATTTTAGAAAATGTTAATATTTTTATAATAAAACTTTATTAAAAAAATACATATTATTTTTATATTGAAAATGTATGTTGGAAATTGTATATATTTTTTTTCTAATTCTTATTTTAATGTATATTTTTCACATTACATGCCCCTAATTGAGTGGAATCTATGGCAAACAAAAGTTGAAAGAGATGGCAACCCAAAGTTACCTTCTTTTCTTTCTTAGTTTAATCTATTTTCCTTCCACATTTACTCATAAATCCATTTTCAATTATTATTGTAAAATAGTATTGAACTCTGATATTTTAACGAAATTACCTTATGCCCAAATCTTTTTATCCGTTTATTTCTAGTGCCCAATAGAGAAATTTCAAAAAAACCATTAATTTAATTTAGAAAAAAATATTATTTGTCTTATATAGTTTAACATAATATACTAGTTATCTATAAGATTTAAAAATTATATGATTTGTCCCCTCCATTTTGACATAATATACTATTATCCTCTTAAATTTGAAAAAAATATAATATACTTATAAAAAATAATATTTTTTTTCTCAGGTATGTTAATATAGAAAATTAAAATTATTGGAAGATATTAATATAATATATTAAAATTTTAAAAAATAAATAATATAATTTTTAAATATTAAAAAATATTAATACATTATATTAAATTATTGAAGATAAATCGTATAACTCCTAAATTTAAAAAAATATTATAATGTTATGTTAAATAAAAAGGGACAAATAGTGAATTTCCATTTAATTTATTTGTCACGCAATGCCTGCTTCACATTCACGCGTTTTGGGCGGCTCTATCAATGCACTGCATGCCATAGACGTTTATCACTGCGCACGCGGCCCACGTGCTTCTCATGGTGGGCCATTTGTACACGTGTCGACACTGATCCATCATCTATTCAATCGAACAGTCTGAACAAAAAAACAGTAAAATAATATAAAATTGAATACAAGAAGAAAACGGCCAAGTAGCTAAAAGAGATGCGGAAAAATAAGTCAAATAAGCTTGCGAGTCTAACGTGGGACCGATGGGAGGGGAACGTGTGAGTGAGAAGAGCGTGACGTCATTTAATAATTTAATATAAATTTCGTAAATTAATGATATTTTAACATAAAATTAATTTTACTGAAATACAAATTAAATTAATTAAGTATTTTTTTTTCCGAAAAGAAATTAAAACGTGCGAGGTTTACAAAGAATTAATCAAACGTACCATGCACGTGACCAACGTGCTGCAGCTAAAGTCGGACACTGGGAGGCGGGAGCTTAGCGGCGTTATTGGAATCAAATTAAACAACCAAATTTCTCCGCAGGCTTTTGTCTTCCCTTGTATATCAAATCATTGCGTAATATTTTTCATTTTTGACATTAATTTATCATCTGCAGTCATCGACGTTGGAGAAAGAATCCTTTTCAAGCTCTATACTTTTTACATTGTTTGTGATTTCGCTATAATCATTTTTCTCACCCCCTACCATATTTAACATGTCAAAAATCATATTTATATTCTTAATTACAATCTTACATTGAATTGTATGTAAAATTTAAAGATTGAATAAATTAAAAGTTATATGCTAATTTAATGTGTAAATTGATTTTTAGATAAATTAATAATATCAAAATATATAAAATGAATTTATAGGGTTAATTTTATCTATAGTCAATAAAATTTGTGATTTTACTACAATAATAATAATGTATTACCAGAATTTAGCTTAAAGTGATTTTAGTAATACGAATTTTTTTGGGATAAAATTTTTTTTAGTGGTTATAATTAAAATTAACCCTAAACTTATAGTATTTTATTGGAAAATGACGAGATTCGAATTGAATCGTTTAGAAAATTTTTAAAGTATTCAACCAACTGAATTGTAAGTGATTCTTAAATAATAGATTGTGAGCAAAGATGGTCTTTTCTTTAAAAACTAAATTATGAAAGAAAATGATTTACACTGTTACTAAAAAGAGCGCAATTTAGGCAGATATATATGATGATAATTTTGTTTATGTTATCTTAGAATGTGAAGGCCATCCTGCCTAGCCTGGGGCTGGGCCCGTGTATTAGTATTATTAAACTGATAAATTCTTAAGTGAACGAGGTATATTTGACTAAATTAACTACACAATAATATATATTTAATTATTTTATTTTTATTAATAAAAATAAAATAATTAAATGTATATAATTATATAATTAGTTTGATCTACGGTTAATATAATAGATTCAGTTTTACCTAAAAATTTCGTACGATAAATTCTTTTTATTTCCAATTATTGGTGTTGGTGCATTATATAGCATTCAATATTTTCATCATGAATAAGCAATTGAATTGAATTCTTTAATAAATTAAATAATTTGTTTTAAAAAAAAGAAAAAGTAAATAAAATTATTTTTCATAAAAAATAATAATCCATCCGATTCATTTTAACTATTATTTTAGGTGATTTTACTAGAATTTTTTAAAATTGAAAAATTAAGTATTAGAAAAAACAAAAAATGAGAAAATATAATCTAATCCTACAATAAATAATTTTGAAATTCTATTTGACATAAGGGTAAAATTAAAAAATAAAATAAATATCCTTAATTATATAAAAGTGATAAATAAATAAAATTTTAAAATTTTTTTCTAAAATCACAGCTAAAATGAAACGTAGTAAGTACTATAATACTTTTTTTTTTTTTTTAAACCCAAAGGGTCAAGGGAATACATAATGCTAACAATTACGAACCGACAGGGAATTTGGAAAGCGACATCAAGGAATTAATTTAAGCCGAACAGTTAATGGAGCTTACGATAATTAATGCCATCCAATTGAATTCTGTATTTCCTATGATTTCGAATGAATGTTGGATTTGTATTTTGGTACATTTAATTTCTTAATAATCAGTTTCGTGATGAAATATTTTATATTATAATGTCAATTGTCGGTAGAGACAGTCCAGTTTGATATATCAGTTTTGGAGGATTAGCTCCTTATAACATTTTATTTATTGATCAAGTTTGTTTCTTTAGAGACAGAGAATTTTGTTTTTTGTTTTATTTATTTGTTTTTCAAGTTTGGCCCAATTGGTCTAGTGTATTTAACTTGCAATTAATTTTTGCAATTTGTGCTTGTCTTATTGGAATTTTAACATTCTATTATGCTGATATAGTGGTCTTTGGCTTTCTGGATATATATAGGGGTTCGACAAGAAATAAGAATTTTTCGGTGACTTTGGCAAACAGCCGACTCCAGTATGACAAGATTGATTTTGCCGTTCAGTGTAAAATCACGATGACAAAATACTGCCTCTTCTTTCTTGTTTGACTCATTTGTTCCCAACACTTTGTGGGTCTGGCGTGGGATTACTTGAAAATTTTCTTCTTGTGCTTTGGGATAATTTGACCTGATTATAATAAGGGCTTTTACTCTAAATTCGGTTTATATCCGGTGCTTTATATGCTAGGATTTTCAATTTTTTTTTTTATGACGTGCGCAAATGCAATGTTTGGGTGCGTAGTTAGAAGAAATTTCCACATGTGGCTTATTGAATGTTGTGCCTTCATCGGATGTAATTCATGATATGTGAAGAAGTGTGCTTGTGGATTTTTTTAGTTGTGCTCCGATCAAGTCATTAGTAAACTTCTTTTATAATTGACTTCATTTGTGTGGTCCTCTTCATTGTTTTAGGCATCATAATTGCACATTTATGAGTTAAATCATTTTTTAAACAATTTTTTTTTCTCAAATTTGCTACTTTGTTACATAAATACCTTTATAAATACATCATTATATAATATACATATACCTTACATTAACTTTACATATAATTTGCACAGTTACAGTTTTATTTAATCTCATAAGTTTTATTTTTTTTAATCTCATTAATGAATAAATAATAAAAATAAACATATTACATACGTATAATCTTTATATAACTAAGATATAAAAATTAAGATAATATATTTAATAAATTTATTATTATTTTTTGAAAATTCACTAAAAAATATTACTTTTTTCACATGGTGTGATTCCAAGATTTTACCATCAAACAACTTGTGATATGTGGTTAAAAATATCATTTTTTATATTAATTTCATTTACAAATGAACTTATATATATTTACATAAAATTAACTGTTTATAAAATTACTCATATTATTGAAAAGATATTTATATAAAATCAATATTTAATTTTTTATATTTTTATTATAAAATTAAAACTATGACAAATAAATAATTCTTAAAATTATTTGATATTTTTGAATTATAAATATTTATTATCAATATATGACTATTATTATATTATTAATAATTCAATGTATAACTATGTATTAATTTTATTTTTTATAAAAGTATTAACATTATTTAAAATATATATATATATATAAATAATAAATTTGAATTTATATATTTGTATTACTAATATATATCATGATAAAATTATTATATAAATTAGTTATTTCAATATAAAATATTTTATATGAGAAATAAATGTATGTTGAATATTATTTTTTATAAATTATTATTTATTATAATATTTTTTTAAATAAAAAATATATAGATAAATAAATTATATTATTTTTTGAAATAATATATATAAATATTGATATTATTATGCTTGAAACTATTTAGAAATATTTTTATATATTAATTTGAATTTCAAAATTTAATATTTTGAACATATTATTGTATAAGAAATATGTTTAATTTAAATAATTTTTATTTTATTATGTATAAAATATTATATTTTACAATAATTTTATATAGATTGGTTCGATTCCGATTCAATCTTAAACCTGTAATCCGCTGCCTTTCTCTGTTCATTGATCGGACCGATTTTTATGACATTAGGAATACACACATATTGTTAATTTTAGGTTTTAGAATTCTTAAAATGCTATTTACATAAATAGATCCTGCTATTTTGAAATTTGATGGTGTTTTTCATAGCAGTCTGAGGGGTTGATTTTTCTTTTGGACATGCTTCGTTTTATCTACCCTTTTTCTTCGAACACATTCAATATGGTGCTCGAACTTTGTTCAAAGACGTTTTTATTGATATTGATCCAGATTTAGAAACTCAAGTGAAATTTATAGTATTCCAAAAACTTGGAGATCCAACTATAAAAAGACAAGTAATTTGATACAATATTTGATCTCTTAACCAATCACAATTGTATAATTTTCCAATTTTATTGAGTTTTTAAATGGAAATTTTACAAAAATACTAAAAAATAGGTACCTATTTATATTTTTACTGGTGCTCAATTTTTTTTTCAATTTTACTGAAAATAACTTTATAAAATTATAACAGTACGTAAATATCAAAATCACTCCAAAATATGCTCAAACGGTATATTTTTGGCATACATTGGGTATACTTTGAGAATATATTGGCTCAATTTTCACCAAAAAACAACAAAAAAACAAGAACAATTAAATCATCAAAGAAGAATAATAATAATAAAATTCAATCAAAATTCAAAATATCACAAAATCTCAAACAAACAGTTTGATATACTTTTCAGAATACTTTTGGAATTCCTTATGAATACTTTAGGGATATCTTGGGTATACCTTAAGGATATTTCGATATACCTTTGGGAATTTCATAAGAATACCATAAAAATGTTTTGGATATACCTTGGTATTCCTTGAGAATTTCCTAGAAGGAATACATTCGGTATACCATGAGAATACTTCGGTATATCTTTGAAAATTCCATAAGAATATTTCCAGTATATCTTGGGAATACTTTAAGTATATTTTGATGATTTTCAATTAAAAAAAAAGAACAAATAAGAAGAATAAGATATTAAGTATCTCACATAAGATAGCTATGATAATTTTGAAATGTACTACTTATCACGACCATTAATTTTGATATCCATAAATGAGCACATTTTGATACCGAGCGTACCGTATTGATTTGAAATCGAGAGCGTTAACTATCAAAATATCGTTGAAAAGGCCGAAATCTAATTTTAAATATAACAAAAGTGAGAAATTAAAATAAAAATATTTATCAATAATTAATTGAGTGGAATTGTAGATTTAGATTCAATCATAAAAATAAATAAATATAGGATTTAAACATATTATTAATTACAGAAAAGATTATATATATATATATATATATTAATGTATGTCTTCCATGTAACATTCTCTTACCCCGCTCTGTAATAGTAAGGTAAGCAAGTATTACATGTCTATCTATCTTGATTTCTTCTCTTTAATAGTGAACATTAGTATAATTTTTTTTTTTACTAAAATATTTATTTGAACATACATAAATTCAGCATAAATTTTTGCATACTCCAAAACTCCATAATTTATATATATAGTTTTTTAAGTTATATTTACATTCATATTAAATTCACTACACTAGTATTACATACCCAAAATATTTAAAATATATGAACTACGTGAAATAAGTTTTTGATATTATTTTACAAAGGTTTAATAAAATATACCAAAATAAATTGAGATTTCTAGTTACTTTCTAATGGGATTCCCTTCTTCATTTGACAGCTAATTTATCTTCCTCAAAGCGTCAATATCTGCGCGAGGAAAAAACACTTTTGCTAAACTACTAGCTTAGTAGTGCTTCATAGGATAAAAATCTTACATACACATGCATTCATTCATGCCATAATTATATATTACATACATCATAAATAAAGTTCCATATATTAATTTATATACATTTATACATATTCATAAGACGTATAAATTATTATTTTATATTCATATACATACAATATTCATATTGTCATTTAATTTACTTTCAATTTTTTTCTATTATTATTATTATTATTATTATTATTATTTTGTCTAGCCCATAACACCTGTGTCTGAATTAATTAATAGGTATACATGGTTGTCATTTTCGGCTTTTATAACATTGCCATTACCGGCCTTTTTAGTATTTCCATTGCCGGCTTTTTAAATAATATTGTCATTATCGGCTTAAATAATGCTTTATTGTGCGTGTTCTATTTCTTTTCCCCTGATTGACATGCTAAACTATTTATTATTATAGTTCACGGCTAGATATATTTGGGCTTTGAAATTTTTTTTATCATTCATATATCATGTGCCTACATATTCACATAAACCAAAATTGTCAACAATTAACATATACTAATCACATAATGTGAAAAATACCCAAAATACAAATTTAAAACTCATGGCAGACTCAGGCCCTAGGATTAGGCCTAAATTTTGGCCCATTTTCGATCAGTTTCGGATATTATGGTCTCTACAAAGTTTTAGTTCATTGTTTTAGTGTGAATTTGCAAAAAGAATCAAGGCAATCCAAATTTTATACCAAAAGTTATGGTCAAATTACGAAGTAATGTTCAATAAATTTCTGCCCAGAATTTTCTTGGTTCACTTTGATCCTAAATTTTGTAGCCAATATTTGATCTAGTTGGATGCCAAATTTCAACTGTATTCTTCCTAATATTTTTAGCACTATGTGTTAGCTATCATATTCAATCAGTTTCATGCTAATCCAAGGTCTACAGCCTAGGTTATGATCAATTTTATCAAGTCTGTTCCAGTGCATGTGTGATAGGGTACCTATGGGTTTCATTGCAACTTAGTTAATTTCATGACCTTATGTATTTATGTTTGTGCCCAAAAATTTCATATCATATACACATTTATATGACTAAGTATTTTATACTATTATACCACAAAATTATAAGAGCAACAATTTAATGTACTATATTGCAATCTACATGCACCAACACATATTGTACACAATATAGCACATATATTAAAGCACGCAAGATTTTTATCAAATAAGCATATACCCAGGTAGCCTCAATTCTTCTCTTTTTCCTTTCTTTCCTTCTCTTATTAGGTGACATTTTTCTTGTCTTTATCCACCTCTTGATGGCTACTTGTTTGATTTTAACAAAACAAATAAGATTTCATTCAATGACAAACATATACCCAATGTTTATGCATGAGCAATACCAAATGTTCCTAATATTTTTCTACCACTCTCCATATCTTTATTTCCTCCACTTTTTACCTTATTTGTATTCATTTTAGCCAGTGTCATTTTCTCCATTTAATACAAACAAATTAGCCCCTACATACAAAGCCTTCCTCCTCAACACCCATCATCTACAAGCCACATAACCATCACTAACACTTCTAAACATCTTCCTCTTCACTTCCCCTTCATTAGGCAACCCCATATACCTCCTTATAGGTTTTATTCTTTTAGTTTTCAAGTCATAAATTCATCATTTATATTCATCCAAAACTCAATTCCATCACTTCTATCAAAACAATACTTTTTAACGCAACTTCCACACAAACCCTAATCTAACAATTACAATCACAACAATCAATTACAAGGGTATCAAATAGATGGAATAGGGTTAAATTTAAGAAGAACGAACTCACCTTGATGCTCCTCTAAGGTGGCTGAAATTCATTTTCAATTTATTCCTTTTTTTTCTTTTCTTCCTTTCTAGGTTTCTTTTATGGTGGAAATTCTCTAATTTATTGTTTTCTCTCTCTTTAATTTTTTTTTTTACACTCTTTTAGAAGTTTGATGGAAGCAAAAATGGAGGGTTTTGGAAGCTTGAAGTGGTCAGCCAAATGAGGAGAAAGGTGAGGAGAAGAAGATGACAACTTGGAGAAGTAATGAAATTTCTACACACTTTTGACTT
>CATIWF010102586.1:0-21110 GCA_949630135.1 Balakata baccata | reverse complement strand
TAATTTTAACTATTTCTCCTATTTATAATTTTAATTAAAGTGTTAATTAAAATTATAATATTTTAATTAAGTTGTTAATTAAATTAATTATATTGGTATATTAAAGTAATTACCATGGTTAAGAGAATAGAAGAGAAGATTAATTCTATGATTAATGATGGTAGCTAGAAAATGAGTTATACAATTGTTGCATCATCATTGCATCATAAATCAAAAGTAAAAAAAAGTCAAAAGTAAAAAAAAATCAAAAAATTATTAAACGCAGCCAACCACCCAAATAATCCTTCAGAAGGATTAATCAAATGGGGTGGGGAGGGATTAAGGAACCAGTTGGTTCCTGAGGTTCCGTGTGAGAAAATTTTGTTTTCTCTCAAAATTTTTCTCTTTGATTCAAATGAGAAATTTAGTGATCATACATCTTGAACTAGCAAAAGGAGTTTTATCAACGCAATCAAAGTTTTTGGTTTTTTTGCTTGATTTGCACCTTGGTGAACTCGGTAATAAAAGGTTTGTCTTAATCCTTTTATTTTTCATTTTGTTCTTTAAATCATGGGATGATCTTGGCAAAATGGATTTTATCCATAAAAGTTAACAAAATATGTTTTGATAAAAGTTATGGATAAATTCTCAAGGTTAACATGAAAAGTGTGTTTTCATGTCATGCAATATTTGATTGCATGTTTTGGTAAAATTAAAAATTTTTGAAATCTATAATTTTGACCGAGACCTAAAACTTCCGTCAATCCAAATAATAATGTTTCCGCAGCAAACAAGTATGGGGCCATGTTCATGCATAAAGAATTGTATATTTAGAACATACCATGAAGTAGAAAGCGATGAATTGAAGGATAAGTATGATGAAATGTGTTGAATGAATTTGATAGTTCCTATGGTTTAAATAGAAGAGATGAAGACATTTAGGGTTCCCTCAATAAGACATTTAGGGTTTCTCAAAGAACAATGTAGTTTTTTGGTGTTTTTCTACTACTTATGATTCGGATAATTGGCTAATTTCATTGTTTCTATATTTATTTTTTAATTATATAAGAGCTATCTTTTATAATGAGGTTATTCTTTAAATATCGAAACTTTTCCCGGTTGTTATTACAAATTTTCCGAATTTTTTACCCTCCAAAACATAACTTACCTCTTCAATTCCTTTGTGACTATGGTCAAAATCATTCAAGACTACGATTCAAGTAATTAATTTCGGCATTAAACACATACAATTACTCAATTGGCACATCATATAATAGTTTATACATTGTAACATACAACACATGTTCCTTTTTATCAAACACAATTAATATGTATTTATATACAAGCAAAACATATTTATTACTATTAATTTAACAACACAAATGATTTATCACCACAAAGTATGCACATACCTTATGGAGCTTTAATTCCCTTCTTTTTGGATCTTCAAGCCTTTATCTCTTCATCTTTTTATTTATCAATTACTCGTTTCAAGATGGGCGTGCCTAGCATAAATAAGATCACACAAATATTATCTCAACCTGTACTCTAGCTTTCTTTCATTATCATACTACTATTCATTTGCTTTAAATAGCCTTATTTACATGTTTTATCCTACCCCTGTTCATGATTCAATGTCTCCATACTTTATCCTTCTCAAGTAGTTAAAAAGTCAATCGCATTCAACATCTTTCCCTTTTACACTAACTTTCGTTCTTACTCCTTAGAAGTTGATTTGCACATCTAGCCTCTATATAGTCATGGTTAGTAAAAACAAACTCAAAATTATTTCAAGAGCATAATTCACAACTCAAGCATGCAAAGTCAAGAATTATCACTGGTATATTTTGTTTTTATAGCAACAAAATATAGATGCAGTTAGCACTTTTGCAAAATCAGCTGGTTGTGATTATTGAAGAACTAGCGAGTGGCATGCATGGAAGAGTAGAATTATGGAAGAGTGTAACGGCTGCAGTAAATAGAGAAGGAAGAAGGAATTATTGTTTAATATACAATTGGGAAGAATAAATTTCTCTTTATATTATAAAAATTCTCGGTCGTTCTAGAAAAGTTGTAAAACAGAGTTATTTCAATTAACAAATATTGATTAAATAACTTACAAAACACATTAGAATGAGCTATTAAGCATGGAAAATCTTATAGAAAAAATTAACACGTTATATTTCATTTTTTCATCTTATTCCTTTTCTTTTTTAACGACGGAAGAGGAAACACAACTACAATTTGCACGAATACCTAGTTACCGTCATTCAATAGAATTTGCAAAATGTCAGCTAGAGGGCTACTAAGAATGTGCAACTCAAGAGGCTGTTGTTGGCAAAATAGCTATTACATCTTCTATTAGCTTCATCATACACAATAAACTCTTCCTTTAAACACCACCGATGAGAAGAAATATGTCATTCTTTCCTTTGAAGATCAATAATAAGTTTGTTATCACAAGACCGTAATCGAACCAAGTTGAGTCAAATATTAATACGCTCGAGCTCAATTGGTTTAAATTTATCACGGGCTCAAACTCAATTCGAGCCTTTATGTTTACTTTCAAGTTCAGTTTGTTTCAAAATTATTAAGTTTGCGAACAATTCGAATTCAATTCATAAAAAAACTCCTCTATTATACTTAATGAACTTAGTTCGAATTCGACTCGTTAACTAATAATGACAAAAGTTCAAATTTGATTTATTAATTAATTAATAATAACAAACTCAAACTTTATAACAAAATATATTATAAACAAATTTTAAACGAACATAAGCTTTTAAACGAACACGCTAGCACAGTTTTAGATAAATATGTTAGCAAGCCCTTAAACGAAAATATTTGCAAGTAAACTAATCAAACAGTATTGAGCTTGCGCTCGACTCGTTAAGTTTTAACATATGATTTAGAATGATTTTTTTTTTTTTCTAAATCGAGATCTGAATAGCTCGCAAATAGCTTTATATTTATAGCCCTAGTTATCCATCTCCAAAACAACATGGCAAAAGCATTTATTCCATACAAGATTAATGCCATCACACGCCCCCCAAAGCGCAGCTTGAATTGCATAACACAACCCAAAATTTTTCACAATGCCCCCTAATCACATCATTAGCACTTCCCAACATTTGTACTTAAATTACCTTTTCCTCCTTTAAATGACATACATATTGATTCATGTCTTTAAAATGTAAAATACAAGCAATTTTGATAACGTAGCTACTTTAAATTATTTCTGACCTTCATACAGCATAATTAATAGGAAACATATTATCTTCGAACTCAAAACTTAAGAAACTAACATAGCAATAAGAATATAAAGGAAAACAATATATTGAAATTAAATATAGAATAATTACATAACTAATAACAATAAATAAAGGTAATTACAAACGTCACGTATCAAACCTGCTTATATGTTTATTCCCAAGACAAGCCAAGCCACCTCAACTTCATTATGTAAAAACCAACATAGAATATTATAACAGAAATGAAAGAAATTCGATCATATCATCTCACAATATGCACCTATATATACATAATGATACAACAGCATAGATGGAGAATAGCAGGACTTACTCATCTGCCATGGAAATCTCACTGCGACATATCAACAGCCTGCACAACAAATTTTGTATTGTTTGAGTCCCCTTTTCCGTTCAACATAGTTTTATCCCTCGTAGGCTTATGGGAGCCTGGTGTCCCTTTAGTAGCAACTCTGCCATGCCCGGCTGCTGGAGCCCCAGCCCCTCCCCCTGCTTCAACCAAATTAAGAAAACATAAATAGCATGAACAAAAAGCCTAAGTAGGCTAGCATGAACAAAATCAAAGTTGAGTGACAATTTGAACTTCAATGCCATTTTGAAATTTTCTTATGTCAACACTTGGGACCAGGATGAGATAAGAAACAGAATTCAGAACAAAATCAGCAGAGATATTGAGAGAACTAACCACTATTAGGCAGTAACAACCTCTTCTTTGCTTGTTTATCTGGCTGGGTGAATCTCTCTTTTGAATTGCTGTGAGATCTTTGAACAATGCCAGATCTTGAATTGGCCTCTTCTACCAGATCTTCAAGAACTGGCTTTGGCTTGGGCTTTGCAAAATGAATACTGGATGCTTCTAACATCCAAGCTGACTTGCTCGGAGAACTACTGCCATCAGAATGGGATGGACCTGTTTTCTGACTTGAGACGTTCGATCGAAGAGTTGATATTGCTAGTTTCTTGGTAGAAGGCTTTACCTGAGTTTCTATGCCATTCTTACCCTCCGCTGTTCCATTTTCACAAATCATCACCCCATCTCTCAGATTTATGTCAAGAAACCGATTCTCCCATGGACGGACAGCCATCCATCTCTCCAACCAGTTCCATCCCCAACTGCTTTTATCTGGTTCAAACCCAGCAGGTATAGCCTGCTGCCTTGTTCCTGCCTGCCACTGTACAAACAGGAATCAATCAAAACTATTTATCATTCATTGCATATAGAAAATAAACACCCTTGAAAGATGACTCTATGACAGTGCATGCTGACAAGAAACCATGCCACAGGACAACGGTAAATAACTATACACTGGACCTCATTTTTCCGCCTCTTTTCCTGGTAGGAGGAAGACTGAGAAGAGCTAGCCTCTAGTAAGCTCTATGACAGAAAATAGCAACACTCAAACAGAGAAATAAGAACATAAATACAAGAATAGAGGAAAAAAGAAATTCTGCAGTCACAACTTTGCTAATTGAAATCTTATATTCTATATTTAGAAAAAAGGAAAAGAAACCAAGAACAAGAGAATAATCTGTGTAAAAACACAGAGCCCAGGGACTCGTCCCCTTCTAGCCAAAGGCTTGAAAAACCAAAATACCCTAACTAATCAACAACATGCCTCTGCCTTGCTCTCTACTCCTATTTATAACAGAATTCTAATGACTAGAATGACCTAACAACACCTAAAAATGTGTCCCACTCTAATTTCTAGAATATTCCTCAAGCTCTAGCAAATCTCTATCATTACTCCCCCCTACTATAACAGTCTTGTCCTCAAGACTTTGAGATTGATTTCCCTCTTTCTGGCAATTGAATCACGAATCTCTGATATGGCTCTCTACAATTGCTTAAACATTTTTTTCTCATTAAATGTTCCAGCATAATTGCAAAACCACAAGAACCACATGCCTTATATGCAGGCCCGTAATGTCCGACTCTCTTGTCCATTTATCTAAACTTGACCTTTAACGATGCTATCCATATCTAAAGCCAATGGGGAATTTCCGGCTGGAGTTTAGAAAGTGGTTTTGTACCACACAAGTGGCTGCCCTTGAGACACAAAAGAGCCTTGTGCCCACTCATCTGATGAGCTCCCACTGAGCAAATGAAGACTCAATGCTTCTCCCTTGAGACCAATTTTGTATGTCCATTTCTGCCAAGACAGGTTTCTCCATCCTTCATTCAAACCAATCAATGTCACTGGGCCAAGGACACCAGCATTCCATGCCTCAAATTGTGGACCAACATCCAGAAGACCAACAGTAATGCTAAGAAAAATTTTGTTGATACCAGCTCTCATTTTGACACCTTGACCAAAAATTAACTTTGGATATTCTAAACTTCCTTAAGCAGTTCCATTCAAAGCTGAGAATCCAGCAAATTCAAGTACCTGACACTTTTCTTCTACAGGAACAGAACCAATTCTCTCTGGCAAACCCTTACAAACCAGATCGCTGTCATCATTGCGCTCTCCGTCGTTGCTGAACATGATAACTCGAATGTGTTGCGGGGTATTTAACTGACTGCACTTGAAGCACGGGTCTGTCCACCACTGTCGCTACTCCAGATCCGAACGGATGAGGTGGTGCATGCCCTTGTGACGTTGAATCGGGACTAAGAGAGGAGCACCCTTGTGGTGTTGAATCAGAACCAAGAGACAAGCGCCCTGGTGGTGTTGAATCGAGAGCAAGGAAGGAGCTATATGAGGAACGATGAAGACAGAATTGAGAGAATTTGATTGTGTATTTCACTATGAAAGAGTACACAAATATATACAACTTTGTAGATTGTAGAGAACAAAATAGGAAGAAAATCAAGTTAATTTCTATAATCAAGCTAATTCCTATTTAGGCTAATAATAAATATTTTACATCCTATAATATAGCATATAATCTTGTAACACTTCTCAAGTTGGAGCATAAATGCCAATCATGCCCAACTTGTAAAAAATATAAGAAACATGAGTTCCATTAAGAGCTTTTGTAAAAACATCTCCTAACCGCTCTCCAGTCCTCACATATGCTGTAGAGATTAGACCTCACTAAATCTTTTCACAAACGAAATGATAATCAATTTCGATATGCTTCGTTCGTTCATGAAATACTTGATTGGATGCAATGTAAAGAGCAACCCAATTATCACACCATAGCTTAGCTAGTACCGAGGACTTGAGACCTACTTTAGTGAGCTGGTATATCCATATAATTTCACATACAGATTGTGTCATAACCCAATATTCTGATTTTGCACTCGAACGTGAGACAACAGATTGATTTCTTCCCTGCAAGTAAATTCATTAAAGTCCAAGTACCATTATCTTCTAAGGCATTCATTTCTTCAATCATAGCCTGACACCAACCAGGATGAGACAATGCTTCTTGAACAGATTTAGGAATAAAAATTGAATCCAGAGAAGCAATAAAAGTGCAAGATGATGATAATAAATGATTATAAGACATAAAAGATGAAACAGGATAAGAACATTGATGTTTACCTTTTCAAAGAGCAATAAGAAGATCATCTGGATTAACAAATTGAGGGATTGGATCTAACGACGAAAGAGCAAGTGCAGCTGGCACAAGACATGGTTCTGAGGGAGTCATTCGTCGGGAATAGACTTGCACTACAAGAGGCTTAGGACGAGCAGAGATAGACTCAACAGGATTAGAAACTGAAGATATAATAGTATAGATTAACAAATCATCATCCTTCCTCTGACTTGTATAAGATGGAGATGATCAAAACGAAGTGTCCTCAAAGAAAGTGGCATCAGTAGAAACAAAATATCTGTTAAGAGTAGGACAATAACACCTATACCCCTTTTGGACACGAGAATACTCAAGAAAAATACACTTCGGAGATTTTGGATCTAATTTTGTGACATGAGGACGAACATCCCAAACAAAGCAAGTACATCCAAAGATCTTAGATTCAATAGGAAATAATTTTTTATCTAGAAAAAGAACATGATAAGGTGTCTCACCATTAAGAATAGACGATGACATCCAATTAATCAAAAAACAAACTGTAGAGACAACGTCAGCTCAAAAACATTTAAGAACTTTCATTTGAAACAATAATGCTCTTGCAGTTTCTAGAATGTGTCTATTTTTCCGCTCAGCGACCCCATTTTGAGATGGTATATCAACACAAGAAGTTTGATGAAAAATACCATGTTGAATCATGTAATTATGAAAAGTGGCAGACAAATATTCCTTAGCATTGTCACTTCTCAAAGTTTAAATAGAGACATGGAACTAGGCCTTAATTTTCAGCACAAAAAGTAGAAAAATGAGAAAACACCTCTAAACGATTTTTCATTAAGTATCATGTCATTCGAGAAGAATCATCAACAAACGTAACAAAATATTGAAACTCTGGTTTGGATATGACAGGACAAAGACCTCAGACATCGGAATGAATGAACTAACTCAAAAGGAGCACTAGCTCGTTTATTGACTCTTGGACTTGAACTAAGACGACGATATTTTGCAAATTAACATGACTCACAATCTAATGAGGAAAAAATTTCTTTAACACAGAAAGAGAGGGATGACCGAACCTACAATATGCTTTAAATGGGTTGACTATTCCAAAACAAGATATGGATCTCGGCACTTTTGTATCAAGGATGTAGAGACCCCCTGAATCATGTCCTTTACCAATAACTTGCTTCGTCGCAAGATCCTAAAACACACAATAATCAAAAAAGAATGAGACAGAACAATTTAAGGAACGAGTAAGTTTACTAACAGAAATTAAGTTGAAAGATAGGAGGTAAACTAAGAACAGATGACAAAAGAAGTGCTAGAGTATAAACAATTGTGTCAGGCCCAGGAACAAACGATGTGGATCCATCTACTAAAGTAACATTAGAGGTACATGTGTGTTTTTGAAAGGTAAAAAACATACTAGAATTATCTGTCATATGGCATCGGAATCAATGACCCATTTGGAAGAGAAAGACATAAGCCATGTATTAGATTTACCTGATTCAATGATAGTAGTCACAGAAGTAGGCTAACTAGGCTAAGATTTTAGAAAATCTAAATACTTAGCATATTCATCTGCAGCACTTCCTACCATCTATAGATATCATGACAAACTTTTACTCTATATTTGTTAAAATAATCTAACAAACTACTCAAATTATACCGATCACCAAGAGAAGAAAACAAAACTTGTAATATAAAAGGCATCACACCACACCAATGTAGACCCAACCAGATTGGATAAGATTTAATCCCAAACAGCAAATTTAACACCCAAACAATGAAATATCTCCCCAAACAGCAAGAGAAAAGAGGGTACAAACTTTCCTAATGGGCAAGCAACCATCAGCGAATAAACACCAAGACCGAGGCGACCTCCAAAGAGGAAATCGGCGTGAGGATTCTGATCTCCGGATTCTGGGCCAGCACTGATTGGCAGGTGGTGCTCCTTCTAAGGCCGACAATGACATAATAAAGTCACTCTAAAATAGTGACGCAAAACTCTTGCTCTCTAGGACAAGAAAAATAAAACCCAAATTTGTTTATGAAAATGCCCTAAGACTCTAATATCATGATGAAGACAAAGAATTGAGAGAATTTGATTGCGTATTTCACTATGAAAGAGCACATATATATACAACTTTGTAGAGACCAAAATATGAAGAAAATCAAGTTAATTCCTATTTAGGCTAATAATACATATTTACATCCTATAATATAGTCTATAATCTTGTAACAAGGAATGAATGATAAGTCGTAATACTATATGGTTCCATTCTAGAACATTACAGAATACTCTTGTGTAGGTTACAGGGGTAGTATTGGGAATGGTTGCTGAGTTTGTTACGTAGGGTATGGTTTTGTAAGTATAAAGAGGGGTAAGAGTCAGTAGGAGGGGTATTATGGTTGTTATTTTGGTCCAAGCGAATTTCGGGAGAGATTCAGGCCTCTCGAATGCTTGAAAACTTTCAACTCCAGTTCAATACAGAGAGAAGTTTCTTTTTGATTACTCTATGTTTTGTTGGCTTTTCTCATATTTTTCCTTGATCATATTTTGTGAATATTTGGATTCTATCAACCTCGTGCCAGTCTAAGTATGGAAGAATGGTTTGTGCTCTATTGGGGTTTGCGCTTTAAGTATTATATATATTCACAAAATGAATTTAAATATTTCTTCCATCTATCTTTATTTTTAAACTATGAAATAAAACTACATTATAATTAAATTCTAAAAAGCAAAATTTTATATATTTTTTGAGTTCAACAATGCAAAATAATTATTTAAATATTATTGGATATTTTTCAGAAAAAAATAGATATTTATTACGTGTCTATTCATGTATAATAGTCCCATGTCGTGTAATGTATACACGTATCGTTTCGCATTGTATAACATGTACACATTTAGACACGCTTAATTAATCGTGTCGTGTTAATACGTGTCATAACCGTGTTTTAATTTTTGACACGCTTAATTAATCGTGTCGAGTTCATGTTTAACATAGTCGTGTCATACACGAAATAAGACACGACACAATCAAACACAAAATGCACGAATTGTCAGCTCTCTGTCTCGCTTGACTCTCCTCAGTCTACATTGGTGTGATATGAGGTATTTTGTATTATAGGTTTTGTCGAACTAGAAGACATTCTCTTACCTGCTAGGATCTACAATAGTGTGGTGTGAGACTTTTTGTGTTATAGCTTTTAGAGCTCTTTGTCTTTTACATCTGTAACAAGTTGGGACATAATTGATCATGGTTTTAAATAACGTCTGTTACAGTTTTGTGAATTCAAATGATCAATTAGTAGACATTCTTACTAAAGCTCTAAGAAGACCCCGGATTGAATATGCAACAAGCTAGAAGCATATGATATATACGCTCCAGCTTGAAGGGAAGTGTTGAGATATTTAAAATTATGTGCGCATAATTCTAGACTAAAAATGTGTTTATATTTTTTTTCCTATTTTTATATGATTTTTATTCCTATTTTGTATATGATTTTTATTCATATTTTGTATCCTCCAATTTAGTATATATACCCATTAGCTTGAGGGAATAATCAAGCTGAAAATTTCAGTCTTCACCATATTTTCTCTTTTCTTCTTTCTCTAAATTTCTCAATTATATTATTTTTGGATGAAACATTTATAAAAAAAATGATAGTTTATACCCCCAACAATGCTTTATACTATTACTAGCTATAGTTAATACTTATAAAGTTATAATGTAATAATAACTTATATTTTTAAATTAAATGTATTTTCTTTTTGAATTTATTCTAATTAGATAATTATATTTCTTAATTATAGTGAATTCCTATAAAATACATTAATTCCATGAAATTTGCAATTTTTATCAAAAAATTTGCACCACGGCAGTCCGTTACCGTTACCGTTACGCCGTTATGGACCCGTTTTCATTACACGCGTCCGCGATCACGGCCGTTATCGCAATTTAAATCCATGTGATTGATATCTATGTTCCAACTTGAGGGGGAGTGTTGTGAGATATTGTGAGATATTTGTATAATATTAATTAGCTTAATTTATGTAATTAGGGGTATGTAGAGATTTATTTCCTAGTTTGTAATGTTTCCTATTCTTCATATAATTGTTTTATATTTTATGTTCATAGGGCCCTATATATAGGACTTTTTACTATCAATGAAATTATCGATTTCTCTCTATTTTTGTTTTTTTACAATTATAATTTTCAACCTAAATTATGATTTCTAAAGATCTAGTATATTTTGTGCAAGATTGTGACTACAGTGAAAAATATAAAATGCTGCTTTGTGCGAATAAAACAAGTTAATATAATTTCACCTGATGAGCCAAAGCATATGCCATAGCTCTCTCGCGCTTAGCTGCAGCCTCCTGCCTCTTCAGCAACTTGGCTTGAATTTCTTGAACAGATCCCACACTGTCACACCACCCTTCCTGTATCATTTGAGGTGACAAGAACTTAGAAGATAGAAATACAAGGAAAACAAGAAAGAATTCCACTTTTGGAATCCAGTTGAGTTATTAGGTTAGTCTTGGTAAGATGGGGGGTTGACTACCTAACCCATGCCTTGACAATGTATACCTCTTAGTGACATTTAATAATGTATACCTCTATCTCTCGAACTCGAGCCACATTTGCAAGCTGTTGCTGATGTTTCTGTTGAGCTGTTTGACTTTCTAATGCTAAACGAACACGCCTTGCCCGCACACGAGCCTGAACTCTCACCAAAGCTTGCATGCAGCGAAGAGTTATAGCAGCTTGCTTTCTCACTGCATGGCCCCTTACAAGAGCTTGGAGTCTCACTAATCCTTTTAAAGCTCGTAAAGCTCTTCTAGCCTGACATATTATCAATACTGAATTGTTGATGAAAGGGTTTTTTTTTTTCTTTTTTGAATGTGCTTCAAAATAATTGTGAATAGAAGTCTTCGAATCAGGGAAAAAAAAAAAGATAATAAACATTTTTTACTGACCCACTGACAAATTGCATAAAGAAGATGAAGTAAATTACAAGTAGAGCCATATCAAGAACTTGTTAAATTACAAGTAGAGTCATATCAAGAACTTGTTATCCTTAACAAGGCTTTGCATAGAGAAAAAAAAAAAAAGAGCAAGCAGTTTAATGATCCCTAGCAATTATAAATTCTGAAGTTCAGCTTTTAATCACCTTATCCGCAGTTCAAATAATGCAAAGGGAAGAATTGTAACTCACTCCTTGATCTTTATGAGTATTTCAGAGTGGAAACTTCACTTTAAAAATACAAATATATATATATATACACACACATAAACTATTGGAATTGAAATATGTCATGGTTTATTTCAAAGTGGAACTGGAACTGGACATACAGAATTATCTTTCAACCTTCTTTTATTTCGTGATAAAATTGCCTTAAGAGTTTTATTTGCCTGTAATAAGATTTAGTTTAATATATGGCTTCTGTGAAATAATTGTGTATCATAAATTAATGATAAAGAGACTTCAGACCTAAGGCTGAAATTTCTTGTAATATCATTATCATACAATTGTTTTTGTGTAAAAGTTGAACCTATACACTCATTCCACTCCATGAGATTAAAAGTTTTCTTTGAACACCTAATTTTAAGGATTTTATAATAAATAAGTATCAAAGAAAATGATAGGGATTGAATGAAGGTCCATCCATATCAGGCACATCAGCCCACAGAAAGGAGGCCCATTCCATATGTTTATTTCAGGAAAGAGAAAGGCACACGTGGAGAAAGAGCACCTGTTATGTGAGGTCACATAAAAAGGGATAGAGGGGTAATGAAAGGTGTGTTATGTCATTTTGGTATCTCTGTGCGTTGGCAGGAGATAGGAAGCCTCTCCCAGGCTGTGTGGGTTGCTGCACAGAGTGTCACTTTTGCTTTTTCAGTCTGTTTGGTTTTCTGCAAATGCTCAGTATCAAACTTGGGATTGGTGATTGAATATACCCATTTATTCTCTCCATTTCTCTGTTTGTGTATCGCTTGAGTATTGTGGCTGTTTGGCTTGGATTACTTTTGTCTATTTCCATCAGAAAATTTCACCTATTTGCTATTATTCTATTTATGATGTTTGGTTTCTGTTTTCCTCTTTTGAGAAATTAGACTATTGAAGAAATAGGAAGAGAAAACTTCATTTTAGTTCAGTTTTGGCAGCCTGTTTTCTGTTTCAAGACACTAAGAAGCCAAAACAAGCATATTTTGATAGAGAGATACTTTCAAATTATGGAACACAAATGATAACCAAAAACAGAAACTATACTGAAGATCCCAGGGGCTTTTTGTAGCACAAGCACACAAATGCAGGATTGACACTATAATGCTTGAAAATGTAGGGTTCATTTGACATCATTGCCAGAGGAATAGGTAGATGCTCATGCCAAGTGTATTTAACAACACAAACAAAAAATAAAAATAATTGTTTAGTGCAAACATATCATTAACAATGAAGATGTCAATAAAAGCATCCCTATAGCATGAAAGTTACAACCTACAACAATCATTGGTGCAGCAACCACCACCATTACAATCATCTAAAACTACTAAACTGTAACCCAACACCAGTGCATCATCACATCCAAAAAAGACATATGAATTGAAATTTGACAAAATTCTTATTAAGCTTAATAAATGTGGAGCCCCCTATACTTATCATGATTGGTCATTTTGCCCCCTACATTCATTTTTGTACATATTGCCTCTTGTAATCCCTTTTTTTACAATCAGCCCACTACTAATTCAATTTTGGTTCCAATTAACCTTATTAATCTGATACGGTGAAGATTGGGTGAACATTCATGCTTCTGTCACATCAACATCATATCAGCATAAGTGGCTAATTGAATCCGATATAAGTAAGGGGCTGATTATTTAAAAAAATAGAGTAAAGGGCCAATGTGTACCAAAAATGAGTGCAAAAGGCAAATTGACCAATTTTGACAAGCACAAGGGGCTCCACATGTATTAGGCCTTTTTATTACTTATACTACTAAATCAAATGGCAATCAGTGTAAAGGTCATGAAGCAAATGTTCAACTAGCATTTAATTAGCCAACATGTAATTGAAGACATAGGACAAGATAAATAACTTCTGACAGACATATAAACTGCATCAGAATGCACATATACTTTTAAGATGGAGATATTTATAGTCTAATAAAGCTATTCCATCAGAAAGATGTCTTTATGTTTATTTTCTTCTAGAACAACAACCCAAGGTAAATTTCAATAAACTTTACCCTAGAAACAAATACTAAAAGTCCTTACTCTTGCTTATACTTACTTTTGTGAAGCACAGACCAATTATAGTAAAGGACAGAACCACATGCAGGATTCTTGAAAAAACATAGGACTGTAATACTGAGACAGAAACATTTCTCTAATTGAATACAGTTTTTTTTTTTGTGTTTAGACAATTTAACGGCAGTTGCTATCACCAAGTTACTAACATTCTTTTTCTCCAAACATCTGTACTCTTTCCCAATGCCATTTTTACACAAATGAGAGTTGTAAATAGTGTCTCAATAAGTACATCCGGTAATGTCACTTGAAAAATTGTACACCTAGGCATGCAAAAATTAATATTTATCATAAGTAAGAAAATAATGATCGAGAATGTAAATGGCACATATTAAGGTCGAACTGACACCAAGAAGATGCAGGGGCATTTAAAACTAGAATACATTCATACAAAAATGCAGTGAAATAGCAATCAGCGATGACTGCTTCAAATGCTAAGTTTGATTGCGAGATGAAAGGAATAGTACCAGAAATCCTCGAAAAGCTGCTTGGATGCGAATAGTGGCCCATTCTTCTCTCGAAATTTGTTGATCATGAGCTAAATCCTGTACTTGATGTGAAGCAGCAGGGGATTCAGAAGCTTCTGGGCCACAATGGATATTGGCATCACCAACTGGGGCAGCATTGTTGTCATTAAACTCTTCTTGAAGCTTATCAGCATCAATCTCAACTGAATATTTTCTCCTATGCCGGAATTTAGTAGTATCTGTCCACTGTGATGATTGAAGGAAAACTTCTACATGATATGATCAATTGAATTGCATTTCAAAATAAATATATTTCTAGCACAAGAGCAACTTCAAAGAGCTAATAATATGGAGAAGGAAAAAAAAAAGCAATATTTAAGCCCTATGCTTTGCGATTTTTTCTTAATTCCGTCCCTGAAACTTTTATTTTACACACTCAGCTTTGACTTCTTATTTTCACCCACATATAATCGCTATTTTATACATTGAAACTTTGTAAGTACCCCGATGAGTCCAGATAATAAAATCAAAAGAGGGTCTTCTTGCTCTGCCGCTTTTTGGGCCAAATTGATGGACTTTTAACCCCAACCACCATGAAACATCTTCTTATATAATCTTCATAATTTCTTTTTCTTGTTCCTTTTCATCAAATTATAGTTCACCGAATTATTTTCCATGACAACAATATAATCCTTTTTATATTGATTTCTTACAACAACATTTATCATAGGGACTATATGCAGGTGAGAATAAGAGTTTGAGAGCTGAATGCACAAAATAAAAGTTTGGTGATCAAACTAAGAAAAATTGCAAAGAACAAAGGCAAAAAAGTGCCTTTTTTTTTACCATCAATAATCATAAAAAATATGGAACTTCATCTAGCCTTTCAAACAAGACACAGTCAGCTCTAACAAAGCTTGTAGAAGAAAGATGAGGATAGAAGATGTTGAAATCTTGATTAAGAGGCACCAAGCAGTAAATGATGATAATGTAATATTTGCAAAAAAATTTTAACTATGGATCAAAATATATATAACAAAAATGCCAAGACATAGTAACCATATTTGCCATACTAAACTATCCTGAAATGTAATATATATTTTCAAGACTATCCTGAAAAATAATATATATTTTAAAGGGAAACAAAACAATACCCAATTATCATCCTTCTCGGAAGACTGCGATTTTTCTGACTTCTTTAGACCAACCAATGCTCTAATCCATTTTCCTGAAACACCCATTGTGACACTGTAGCTTAAACAAATGCAGACCTGCAAGAGAACAGCTAATGATAAATTGAACAAGCTTTGCTTAATGAAAATAATCCTTGAATTGCAGCCAAAGAACATAACAGAGAACATCTTTTAGTTAGGGGGAAAATAATATGGCTTCAGAAACTATAGTACCATTCAGAAGAATTATGTCATTAGGTATGGTTCATCAAACTAAATATAGACAAAGCTTAAAAACAAATATGGTTTTTTTTTTGTTTTTAATTCTAGTCTAAATCTAGCAAACTTAGAAACCAGATATATTCTTTAACTCATTTACACAAAACAAAGAAGAACAGATATGATATCATGAAGTGCCCCACACTAGATGCTCCATTCTAGCAATTTAGATTCTAGACAAATAACGAATGATTATGACCATAAATCAATGACTAACTCAGCATATAATGAGATGACATATGTACGGTGACCATAACTATTAAAAAACACTGCTAAAGTGGCAAACTGACAATTCTAATGAAAATATAAGGGCCTTATAGTGAAATCCACAGGTTTATCAAAACTAGATTAGCCAATTAATATTTGCGATAATAATGATAAATTCATTTATAACACTACAAGAGTAAGAAAAATGCATCTCAGCCTTAAACTAGTAACTTCATACCATTTTAAGCAGCATAAACCACAGGGATGATTTGGAGCATTCATTAGAATAAACTGTAGAAAAGGTGAGTTGAAATCAAATCCTTAGCTTTCTCATTCCAAAGTTGAGAATATGACAGGAATGTTCTTCTCCTTTAACCTAAATTAGCTCCAGCTCTCAATGCTATAGAAACTCGCACACTAAATGGAAGAGTGCAGAAATACTATCAATCTTTAAATTTATTTTTTTGAGACAAAAATCAAGTACACCATTATTTTCCTTCTTGCTATCAGCTGCCTACACTAGATTCATCAAAAGGATAAATCAAATTACATTAATAACAGTACCTTCAACAAAATCTTAAACTTTAAAAATACATGGCAATCCCATTGCAAGTAATCTTCAAGTAAATATTAAGTTATAAAAAGCCATTAACCACCATTGCCAACAATTATCCGTAATGATTCACCACAAAGTTGACAATTATTCTTAACTCAACTAATCATGCCTTACAATCAGTGCAAGTCAATCACAA
This sequence comes from Balakata baccata, assembly GCA_949630135.1. Lineage (NCBI taxonomy): Eukaryota > Viridiplantae > Streptophyta > Magnoliopsida > Malpighiales > Euphorbiaceae > Balakata > Balakata baccata. The sequence continues at coordinate 4,183 of CATIWF010102586.1, read as the reverse complement.
AATTAAACCATTAACCAAAATTCTCAACAATTAGCAATGAAGAACTAAATACCTACTCTATTTTCATTTCACAGATCAAGCCTCCGTACATCATCATATCCTTTATAGTGAAATGTTGCCTGCATTATAAATCAGTAATACCAAGTCATAAACATATAGAATCTCAAATATAGCAAATATCTGGCTACTGATAAATTAGTAAATCTTCACATTTCTATCTAGCAGTTAGTAAGTTACAATATAATGCTCAAGAAATTGAAAGGATAAAATGGACAGTAATAAAACCTGAAGTCTAGCACAACGTATAGTTACTGCCTTAAATTTATTATAATATAAGTCTAGCCCTTATGGTTAGTTTCATTGCCTTAACAACCCGCAGATTAAATACATAAGTTCCCACCAACTGCAAAGTGGTCTCCAAGTTCTGGTACTTGGCTAAAATTAAAGGTTATATCTGCTGAGAAAAGCTAAATTTCAGCAAATATAAACATGTTTAGAAAGGATAGCTAATAATTTAACATAAACTATTAGCACACACTATCCACTATGATCTGAGGACAAAGGCCTTTATGCAGCAATCCACTGTGATATGGAGACAGAAATCATGCAACCTAATTGTGTGAGTTGTCATATTAAAGAGAATATAGATCCACAGAAAATTTTCATTTGAGTTTGTTTACATCTAATAAGCATCATAGGAAGAAGAGAAAGACTAGAGTAGAAGCTAAGAAATAAAAACTAAGTTAGATTTTACAAACCAGAAGCACCAAATTATTTTTCTCTTGTGAGCGTGTTCGACATAAAAACAGAACATATATGGAACAATATTGTACTGGTAAATGAGAATGTCATATACTAAAATTTTACTTAATTTCAGTTACTTCTCAACCTAAACATAAGATTCCTTTAAAGATCAAAAATTGTGTCCATCAAAGACCAGATCTCTTAAGTCAAAGCAATATTGGGATATGTCAAAAACTCCACATGCGCAAAATAGCGGTACTAACAATTAAGCTAACAAGATACCTGGGTTCGGGCAAACAGATCTAGTGCCGTAGGCGAAGGTGGAGACTAGAGACACTGTGAGAGAGCAATCTCTGGTGAGGGCTTATAGTCTGGTGTCGGGAATTTCTGCCTGCGCTGGCGTTGGAGTCTGGAGTTTGGAGTTTGGAGTTTAGAGTCTGGAGTGAGGCGTTGGTGAGTCTTCGACTCCTCAATATTCACCAAAATACGAGGGCAGAAGAGAAGACCATTGTCGAGGCTGAGCCTAGTGGAAATTGGGAAGGGAGAGGCGGCTGTTGGGTTATGCGGTGGTGGAGAGAGGAGCAGCGGCAGAGTAAGGAGACAAGTTCATGGTTTTTTTGTTCAGTTAAAGTTTGAAAGATTAGATTAGGACTTCATAAATTAATTAAAGAATGCCTGTTTATTGAGAATGTAAAAACCGGTTAATAAACCGAAAAAGTTAGTGAATTACGGGTTTAAAATTGAATCGGAATCGAACCGGTTTATATAGTATTTTTATAAAATATAATATATTTCGTATATAATAAAATACAATATGTATCATATATAATAAAAATAGTGAATAAGTTGTTGTAAATCTTTTCTATTGTATAATAATAATATAACATGTTTAAAATTCTTTTTTTTATTTTTTTAAAAATTATATTTCATATATTTATATAATTAAATATTTAATTAATTATTAAATGTAAAGATAATTTATAATTTGAAAATACAATCAGTCAAAATTTTCAAATTTAAAAGAAAAGTAATATAAAAAATAAGTAAAAAAAATATAAAAATGAGTGAACAATCCCACATAGAAAAAAATAAGAATAAAGATAACATATCATTTTATAAATAAGGGTGAGTTAATTTTTTAAAAACATATTTATTTTGACCAATTTGATTAGTTTATAATTAATATATCTAGTTTTAAGGTCAATTTTTTGATTGAACAGGTTGAATTAGTTAGATTGGACCAAATTTAATAATTAAAATTTTTTTACAAAAAATTTAAAAAAATAAAAAAACCCAAAAAAATCTTTCAAAACCGGCTGCTTTCCCGTTTTTCCAGTTGAACCGGCCGGACGGATCTAGTTTTTACAACCATGCTATATATAATTGAAAAAAAAAAATTTTGCCAAAGAGATTAGAATATACTTTATATTTTTTTAAAATTAAATTATACTTTATAGTTTTTTATTTAAATATATAAATTTTTATTAATTTATTAATTTCGATGAAACTCTTTTTATATAGTATAAAGTTTCAGTGAAATTTAAAAGGTTATATTAACTAAAAAACTGAATTATCTTAAAAAAATTTAAAATATTATTATTTTAAAAAAAATTTAGAATTTAAATTTCCTTAAATTTGAAAAATAATAATATAGTTGTCATACTTAGGAGTTGTCTAGTTAGTAGAATAAGGAGAAATAAAAATCTTATTATCAATAAAGTTTTACTTCAGAGATTTAGTTTTAAAATTTTGAGAAAAACAAAAATAATTGTATTTTAAAGTTTATAAGATAATTCAGCTTTTTATTCAGTGCAATATTTTTAATCTCATTAAGATTTCTATCATATCAATAGAATTTTTTGGAAATTCATAAATTAATAAAATTTTAAAAATTTATATGTTTAAATGAAAAATATAATTTAATTTTGATAAAATCTTAAAATTTTATTTTATTTTAATTTTTGTCATTTTCCCAATCAAAACTACCTATTTTCAAACAATGCTGAAACAACATTTATAATTAAAGGCCAAAGACGGACCAGCGCTCTCGTTGTCGAATTTTGCAATTTTACCTTTTAAAAGTGTTTTTTTTTTCTCTTTTTTGTAAAACCAAAATTTAAATATAAATTTATAATTTAGTTGTAACAGATAATTTAGTAGCTGTATAAAAATATCGTAGTTAATAATTTACTTGATAGAATTAAAAGTGTTTGGTAAAACTAAATAAAAAATAACTGAAAAATATAAAAATACATATTTATATTAATCAAAAACTATTTATAAAATCTTTTTAAATACATAATACAAATAAATTATATAATATATATGCATATTTAATATTTCCATCCAATATAATTGACATGCTCGCTTTTATCATCTAACACTCAATTATTATACATATGTACATATTAAATACTTTTAATAATTATTTTATATATAATTGTCCAAAAGTTTTGAGTGAAAGGGTATAATTTGTCATTTGGCAAAAAAAAAAAAAAAATATAACAGGAAATAAGAATCACGGTCTACTAGCTTTGTAAATTGAATACTAGTTCTTTTGAAGAAGATTATAATCTATCTTTTTACAAATAATCTAATTTATCAAATTAAATTATATTTTTTATCAAACTTTATTTTAATTTAATTTTTTATTACCAAACAATGTCATAAAAAGATAATAATTTAAAAAAAAATCAAAAATGCAAATTATCCTCTTGACTATACTTTAAAAGTACGAGCGACATTCTAAAATTTAATTCAGAACAATTAATCTCCTAAAATATCTATCCATTTGCACTAGTTAACTTTTCAATTGAGTCAATTCATTTGTCTTTTAACCAATAATAAATTGACATGTGTCATGTTGAAAACTATGTCACTTAGCCAATTGAAAAGCTAAAAGTCAAATTAGCCCCTTAAATATTTGATCTGGTGCAATTAAACTTTTTATGTTTTAACCAGATATACCCTATGAAAATCTAATATATGGAAATATAATAAATTATATTAATAATGAAAGATTAGCTATTTGTTCCGATTTAAAATTAAAGGCAAAATTAAAAAGAGACTCTACTTCTACTAAGAAAAAATTAGGAGACTTTTGTTAACAGTATGGTTATGAAACAGTTATACCCCATCTGCTAAATCTAAAAAATATAGAAAATAAAGAAAATCTCCATATAAGCCAATTAGAAGAAAATATTATTCCAAACCTAGACAATATAATCAAACGAAAACCTATAAACCAAAACCACCATCTAAGAAACAAAAATATAATAAAACTCCTCAAAAACAAAAGGATATTATTATTTGTTATAAATGTGGTAAAATAGGTCATTATGCTAGAAATTGTAGAGTAAAACAAAGAATAAATGAATTAGAATTATCAGAAGAATTAAAAGAAAAAATTTTAAAAATAATTATAAACGAAGACGAATCT
>CATIWF010102584.1:0-33384 GCA_949630135.1 Balakata baccata | reverse complement strand
ATAACACTTAATAACATAAATTTTTAATTCTTAGTTATAAATAATGCACATAATTATATGATCAAAGCAAAAACAAATATAAAAATGAGAAAAAGAATTTTCAAGAATAAAAGGGGAAGAATGAGAAGGAAAAGAAAGAGTCTGAGACTTAATTACTTAATAATAGATACCAGAAAAAGGGGACTGAGAAACAGATGTATCATATCTAAAATAAACAGTCAGATGTCCATTTCAAGGCAATTGCAAGAGAAGACACAATGGAATGAATTAATGATGATATGAATGCAGAGAGAATGTGAAAGTGAAACCCCCTTAAACTTGAAACATGTTGGGTACTGTGCATTGACATATCTCTTATTTCTCTGTTGGGTGTTGATGCGTATGTTTCATCACTTTCACATATAAAAGAAGGTGAGAGTTTTTTTATTCTTTCTTTGTTGTTACTCTATTGTTTGTAATAATCTTAATTAGCACAACCCTTTTGAATTTATGACCCAATATCGCAGCAGTATGCAGTGCCCTAGAAGTGGGATGACAATTAAAGAATTTGTGGCTATGGCAGTGTGGGCTGGGTTTGGCTATGCCCATTAATTGTCGCATTTTTTGGGTTGTTGAGCTAGCTAGCTGCTTCTTTTTGTCTGTCTTGCTGCAAATGTGCATTCTCAATTGGGACATTGCAGCTTTGAAGCTGCTTCTAAACCACTTGTTTTGGGCTTATTATTGCCACCCAACCTTAACATTTAATGAAGAAAACGTTGGGCCTTGGGCCTATATATGATATATCTATAGGATTTCTTGTTGATGGTTTGCTAAATATGACAAATTTTGAAGTTCCATCTCCTGGATCAGGAAGACATTAAAAGGGGTAGATAAGAAAAAGAACAAAATAAGTGATACTGGTCTGGTTTGATGTTCAGAACTTTAATCTTTCGAATTCGAATTGAAATATCTTATACTGAAAAAGAAAAAGAACAATATCATTTGAAGCTATATATTGTCCCTCAAACAAGGGAAAAAAGAAGTTATAAATGGCTTCTTAATACCTCCCACAAAAATAAACACATCTGATTTTATTTTCAACATTAACAAAGAAAACTATTAGCCTAATGACAAAAACATTTTATTTTCAACAGTAAATAAAATAAAATAAAAACTATTAATTCTTTTCTTGGAAGCAAAATACCCATTTTGATTCGACATATATACTTATGACGACATAGTTTTTATTTAAAAAAAGAAAAAAAAGAAATTGGGCTGGGGTTAGGTTTGAGAATTTCTCATGAAGGAGACCAATTCCAAACTCTGAAACCGCGTGGGGTGTAGCCATTGGTGAGCCATGAGTCAGTGTCATTGTCTCATGGTCCATATACCGCTCCTTAGTCAGAATCACAAGTTCAGTTTTCTTCTCCACTCTAGCCGCCTTATCCTTCTTTGTTATTATATACTTTTCTACATATTATTTCCTATTAAAGTTTCTTAACGGTAATATACGCTGCTAATTGTAGATAGTTATATAATTAACCCATTTGGAAAATAATTAATTTGACATCAAATGAAGAATTTTTCATATATAGATTTAAATAAATGAAGTATATATATATATAGTTGAATTCTTAATTAAAATTTAATTAGTTATACTGATATACATGGTGATAGAGGCTGTGAAAGTTTGTGGCATTTAGGATTTTACCTAATGCGATTTTATAAAGAGGATTTAGTGGGTGAAAGGGCTAACTTTAATTAATTTGTTGAATTAGTGTCGGCGTTGACTCGATCAAATGAATGTACTATGTGCGAGTCGAGTCCAGCCAATCCGTGATTCACGGGAATTTTGTCATCTTGCCATTCCGGTCCATTATTTTATAATTCTGCTCTCAGACACTTTGATTAACTGAGGATTAACTTAGCTGTTTTCAAAGCTACTAATCATACTTATCTATGAAATTAATTAAGAGAGAGACCCCCAACCCCAAATGATTGATCTATGCAATCCCTCACTGCAATTAACCACTTAAGTATCCATTATCAAACACATGTATTGGTGGTAATTTTGCATAATTGTATATCCATAATCATGTCTCTTATTACAGCTGATAAATATATAAATTATTTTTCTTATTATTTACTCATCGATATGATTGATATAATATATAGTATGTTGGGTACGTAAATAATTGAAAACTAATATATATATATATATATATATATATATATCATTGTATACGTATATGTGTAGGACACAAGACAAAAGATCACGCATACCAGCAGAATAGAAAGAAAGATCCCATTCAACAACCCAACCACATACCCACTCCTTTCTTTCTCCTAAAGACCCTACACACCAACTCCACCACTAAAGTAAAACTAAAGAAACTATTTTTCTTTTTTGTATAAATTAATCAGCAAATTAACCATCTCAATGTTTCCCAATTCTTTCCTTTTCATTTACTTAGATTCTTCATCCAGAGAGAAAGTGCGTAGGGACTCCTTTTTCATCAATCTTTCCACACTTTCAAGAAGAAGAAGAAGAAAGACAAGAACTGGAGCGTATCAAGACAAATTAAGAAAGAAGAAGATAATCAAAAAAATCCCTTTTCTTTTCTCTTTAATCTTTCTTTTCAATGGCTCCTCTACCTTTCTTTATATCTCTATAAATTAAGAAACCTTCATCGATCCCTTTTGTATATACTCTACAACCACTGATTATTTCAACAGCGAAATCTGCCACCAATGCTGCTTAGAAATTCCATCTCCACCACCAAGAAGTTCTTCCACAAAACCATACAAAGCTTCAAATCTTTCTTTTCCGGTGACTCTTACGAGCGGATACCGAAATCCTCTCCCTACCGTTGCGCTAAAGTCCCCTTTGGCACTGACATGAACGACGTTAACACGGGTTTGGATAAGTTTTACAGCGACTTCACTGACAGATGGGACACATCGGATGATCATAAAGCGAAAGCCAAGAAGAAAGACAAAATAAAGATAACGCCGCCCAAACAAGTGAAAGATGCAGACCAGAATAACGGAAGTTTCTTGAATGATTATCAGATACAAAAAAGAGAGAAGTTGATCAACTATAACAAAAATCATAATAGCAAAAGATCCAAGGAAAACTTGAATTCCATTAGTAGAAGAGATCAGGAGAGAAGGAGTTTCTTGGTAGCACAGAAGCTGAGGGAGATAGAGATGATGGATATAGACAATGTGGATCATGTTCTTGATGTAGAAGAAGTTCTGCATTATTATTCTAGGTTAAGATGCCCAGCTTATCTTGATATTGTAGACAAATTTTTCATGGATATGTATGCAGAATTATTCGGTCCTCCTGTAAATGCAACCCCACCCAGTGTCAGCTCAAGGACAGTAATTAGGCTATCTTCATGAATTCCCATCATCATGGGCTTAATCATTTTCTCCTTGGAGAAGAGATATCATTTGGGCTATTTTGACAATAATTCAGGTTGTCACTGCTAATTCTTTTGTTGTTGTTGTTGTTGTTTATATTCTTTTGTTTTGTTTTGCCTTCAATTAATCATTGAAAATTCTCTCCTTTCTTTTTATAATTATAAAATCATTGAATTCTCTCTGTTCATAGATTTATGGCTTTATTCAATATTCTAATTAAAGGCTATATTTGAATGAATATGAAAGATCATGTTAAAGATTATCACACAATTATTGAATTCAAAATATATAGTTGAAATAAAATTTAAAATTTCATGGAGTTAGTGGTTATATACTAAATAATTAAATATCAATTTTTTATTTCGGTTTTAATGATTATCATTGTTCTAATATAATCCATATTTTAGATATGAAAGAATCCTAATATGTAATTACCATTCCGTACGTGTTATTTTTATTTTTTTGCAAATTATATGAGATAAGAAAATGAATTTAATTTTATTGGGCCGTATGGACCTAAGATTAAACATTTGTAGAACAGATCTAGGTCCATATTCAATGAGCCCATCACATCCGGTCCACTGTCCACACCATTTTCCTGATGGACCTGATTGATGACACGGGCTATTAAAATACTGAAACGCCCCTTTTCCAAGAAGGCATTCCAATTCTTTTTCTTTTTTATTCAATATCCTTATTTAATATGATATATTAATAAATATGAATTCTTAATTCTTAATTTTCTAATAGATTTTTAAATAATATACTATCTATATTATAAACTTTTTTTAAGCAATCTGCGTCATAAACTAAATTTTATTAAATTGAATAGGAACCCTTTTCATAAAGTCAATTACAAAGCAACCCTTTTTGATAAAGCTGTTGTTATATATGGCATGGCAATAAATGCCTAATTTTTTGGCTTAAGAAATTAGCCAATTAAAACCATCAATTTCCTTAATTAAAGTGCATCAGAAAAAAAATCCCTAATTAATTGCGATGATGTATAATTAATTTGTTTAGGAAAATTTCAAGATCTTCATATTATAAAGTCCTAACAAACTCCTTTTGTCAATTGCATCTGTAACGGTTAGATCTAAGAAGCTAAAGGTTTTAATTTATAAGGTTCTTCTGTTATTACAACTCTCATTTTCCTTTTAATTGTTTGTTGTCCTGTCTTTATTGTTTTGTTTTCACATGATATTATGCATAATTTCACTTTGCATTTCTTCATTTATCTCCATATTGGCATGTTTTGAAGTCTCGAGTTCCGAATCTATAGTTGGACGTACTCTTGAAACAAAAATAAGCAAAACAAAACCATCATATTGATCCTATCTCTTGCTTATTTCTTTATTGTTTATGTGTTTTGTTAGATTAATCATGGGTCGTGGAAAGCTAAAAATGGAGTTGATAAAGAATGAGAAAGCTCGAATGATAACCTATAACAAAAGGAAAAAGGGATTGACAAAGAAAGTAGAAGAGTTTCACATTCTGTGTGATGTAGATGCCTGCCTCATAATTTTTGGGCCAAAGCAGCATAATCAGCCAATGGAAGTGGAAACTTGGCCTTGTGATCGCAACCAAGTGAAGCGAATCATAAACAGATACACATCTCAGACCAGTGAACGCAGAAGGGTCGTCCAAAATTTGTCGCATTACTATGAGGCTCGCAAGAAGAAAGTGGATGATGATGTTGCTAAAATCCACCAAGCCTGCATTAGAGCAAAGTTTCCTACATGGGATCCTCGTCTCGATTTGTTTCAGCTTCATCAACTTCGTGGCCTCGACTGTACTTTACAGTCAAAGCTTGAAATTGCCATGGCTAGGGTATTGACTATCAAAGGTGAAGTTGATAATAATTTTAATACTACTTTTGCCAATGCCTTGCAACGCAAGCTAGATTATCAGTCATCTTTTTCTTGTTTAGATACGTTTGGTCATCATCAGATGCTTCCCTTTAATGTTAGTCCTGTGAATAGCCCCATGTTGATGATGATGATGATGGCCAACAATGAAGATCTGAGCCTGTATGGCTGTGGTGGTGATTACAGTAATTATAGCAAGAGAGAAGCGTGGCCATCCGTCTGTAATCTTGATAAAGGCAGTCAGAATCAGATGGTGATTAATAATCCAAGGGCCGATCCTGTAAGCTACTGTGATGTAAGCAGTCATGATCCATTGATGATGATGATGATGATGCAGATGCCTAATAATGTTTCTTCTCATGTTCGTAATCCACAATTTTCTAACATGTCCGCCGCTAATGAGTTTCAAATTGGGGAAAATCTGTAAGGGAAATAAGTTTCAGACATCAAAGCATTATCTTATGGGCTTAATTTACTGGCTTTAGTTTTATTTTATTTTATTTTATTTTTTTTCCATTTGTATGTTTTTTCAGTCTACCTTCATTTATAGAATATCCTTGATTGACTTTAACGTGGATTTTATCTTATTGCGATTTTATTTTTTTTTTGTTTCAACTATATCTAGTAATCTAATTAGATCAATTAAATTCAATTATTATGATTTTATATCTTAATTGTTTTAATTATAAAACACGATTTGAGCAAAATAATTTAATAATTCTTATATGATATTCTATAATTATATTATGAGTAAAATCAATTAAACTAAGATTTATATTAGAAATTTCCACCAATTTTCTTATATAATCATTTTATCAAGATTTGTTCGATAGGCTTTGGGCCTTGTTTTTGTTTACCACGCGTAGAGTCTAAAAGATGGCCCATTAAACAAGGCATGAGGCCCATTAAATGTTTTATCAACTATAGGACGCCCAAGCCCATAATTACTTATGTTAATGGGACATTAAAAGCAATAATAATTCAGGCAATGAGTCCACACGTAGAGAAAAATAAATTTAAATTTAAAAATTTAACATAGAAAAAAGAAAAAAGAAAAAGATGATGGGTAAAATGAACTAATTGTATCAAGGTTTTTGTATATATATTAAATTGGTACTAAAATTTTATTTTATATTAAATTAATACTAAAATTTGACAATTTGTTTTATATCATGGTACCAAACGCTTTTGTAGTTGATTCATGTTGAAATGGATACCGGATTTGCTGATATGCCGCTGGATTTATTTATATGGAAACTTGAAAAGTTTTGGATACCATAATCTCAACTTAAAAGTTTTAATACCCATTTGATATACTTATAAAAATTTTTGCATAAAAAAACAAGAAACCGATACAGTTTATTTAACCACATATAAGTTTGATTTGTCAATAATGAAAAAATTTCTATTGTATTTGAAAGAGTTAAATTTTTTGACCCTTAAAACTATAAAATAAAGATTTGAAAAAGGCATAATTTCTATTGTATTTTAAATAAATTAACAAAATTGGACGTTAAGAGACGAAAATTTTCGGCTCTAATTTCGTCATTGTGATGATTATAGGATGAAAACATTTCATTGCCATCTTCGTCGTAAGAAAGGGGTCACTAATGTATAAATTATAATTATGGTAATCAAAATCTTTCCAACAGAATATATTATTTAAATTCATCAAATAATTCATTAATTAAGAAAAACCTTAACCTTTTTTTTTACAATTTTTTTTTCTTTTTTCTCTAATAAGGGTGATTTTTTTTTTATTATTGGCTTAAAATCATTACTTTACAATTTTTTTAAATTAATTTATTTTAAAATAAGTGATTATTTCATATAAATTTGAATTTTTATTTTGCTTGTTTTATTTTTCATAATTTTATCGTCATATTGCGCTATTTAGTTTTATAGTCTCATTACAATATTTTATTTCTGTTATTTTTTTACAGCATTTTTTTTGTGTAGGCAATTCAGACAGATAAAGCATATTCAATCCAATATATAATAAATCAGATTATAATAGTCAAGATATTATATAACTGAAATTATATTTATTTTTTTATAATTTTTTAATAAATTTTATTAATTTATATCAATATATTACTAGTTTGAATGAATGAAATTATATTCTTTCAAACAAAAAATTAATCAAATAATTTTGGGGAGCGAAGGTTACCGAACTATACGTGTCGGATGCGTAACCACACTTTATACCTTACAAGTAAAACGACAATTACCCTAAACTCATGGTCCATATTTTTTTCTTTTCTTTGGGTAGAGATATTTTTTTTCCTTTTTATTACTTATGGTCCACATTTTTCCATTTAACTCTCCGCTTTTATCTTACACGTGTCCTTTTTTCCTTTTTTTTCTTCTTTTCTAATTAATCCCAACTTATTTTGCAAAGGTGAAGGGTATATTCTCATTTTTTTTTAAAAAAAAAGAAGGAAAATCGAGAGTTGACACGTGGTAGGACCTAGTTGAGTGATGGGATCAACGTCGAACATGATTGTGTGTGCCAGAGGTGCACCAGAGCTAGCTGGGGGATGGTGGGGTCCATGCGAGTTGACAAAAAAGGGTTAGCATTGGGATGCGCACACGTGCCACTCCAATCTCTTACACTACCCACGTGGACGCATTAGACCAGGAGTGGTCACCACCAGCTCTAAAGTTTTTTACTTGGCAACAAGATCGCCTTGGCTGTCCCCGCGCACGAGGGCGAGAGAGTGCTTTTTGGTGAGCCCCAATCTCTGCCTGGTCCCAGTAACTACTCTCTATGCTAGACACGTGTCCAATGTATAGTCTAAAAACACGATTATAGCCGCTTTTTGGGTCCCGCTGCTATTCAATATTTTAATTATGAGTGTCCAACCAATAGTTGAGTAATCTCGAATTACCAAATCCGATCATCGAAATTCGGTTAGGTAACCATATTCGATCAAATAATGAAATTTTATATATTTAATTTTGAATTTATTTTAAAATTTATTATGATATTTGCATATATTTTTTATTTTATTTCAAATATATATTATTTTATAATATTTTTGTTTATGTGAGTATTTTTATTTATACATTATTTTCTATTATAATAAAATAAGTTTAGAAAAATTTATCAAATTCAGTTAAAATTTCTTTTATTAAGATAATTACTAAAATTTTGAATTACGTAATAAAATTTAGTTTGATAATCAGTGAATTTTGTTACTAACAATTTTTTCAATTCTGTAACCGAAATACCGAATATTCACATTTACTTTTAATATTCATCCAATACGTCTAGCCTAAAGTAAGAAATTTGTTTTCATGCTTAATACAGCAGCAAATTAAAAACATAATTACCTCTGTACCCAAAAAAAGAAGATATGAGGATATTCAAGTGAATTAATTGAGATATACAAAACCATGAATTATATGAATAACCGACACAACTGAGTTGCTGATGATCATAAGATGGGCAGCATATCTATAATTTCTTATATAACAACTAATTCATCCATATGTTTTTAAATGTTTTAATTTTTAGTAATTTATTAATTGAATTTTATATCAAGTACAATTTTAAAATTACGATTTTACTCAGTATTATTTTTCGAAATAAATTGATAAAAAGAAATCATTATTTTACATAAATCTAGATTTATTTTTATTGTTTTATTTTTTTTATGATTTTATCGTCTTGTTTTAGTATTTTATTTTTGTATGGAAAGTTAGGACGAATAAAACATATTCAATCCAATATAAATAAAAAATCATATTATAGTCGTTAATATATATTGCAAAACTAGAATTATAGTTTTATAATCACTATAATACTTTCAAATTGATAGTTATTAAGCCGATTTATTATACTATTAGTCTCTATGAATCTTTTCACTGTTTTATCTTTATAATTTTTAATATATTTGTATATATGTTTCTATCAATATATTAATAGTTTGAATCAATAAATTTTTTTTTTTTTTTTTGGTAAAAAAAAGAGAAAAGAACCTAAATTTAATGAAAAAATAAAAATGTGCCAAGGAAACAAGTGAGAGGCAGAGCCCATAAAGGAGAATTTCTGTATCGGCTGTCACGCAAGTGGCACGTGAGGCCTCTGCCAAGAGTCAGTAGGAGGAGTCAGTGGTATAGATAACTGGATAGAGAGATAGAGGGAGACAAGGAAACAAAATGTGCCATCTCAGGTAGGGCTTTGTTTTTAATTTTATTATTATTATTTTATAGAAACATATTAATCTCGAGCTAATTCTATAATTTTACAATATATATATATATATATATATATATATTATTATTTTGTGTTTGTGTCCGTATGAGATGTCAAAGAATCAAGCTTACATTATTTTGGATTCCCTAATTAAAATTTGGCCAAAATTGTAAATTAGTTCCTAAAATATACACTAAAGCGTAAGACATCTCATTAAATTTAAGTTATTATAAATAAATTTTTAAAATTTAAACTCAGTACAAATTAGTTTATGAACTATACACTATGGAGTGAGTCACTTTTCACCATATGGAATTGACTCATAATTCTAATTTAAGGGGCTTAATATGTAAATAGCTTAATTTCATCGAATTTAAAATTCGAAATCTTATTTATATTGAGTTAAAATTAATAGGATAGTTCACTCTATTTGATAGAGTTTATGGGTAATTTACATATTTAACCTTAAAATTTTGACTCTTACCTCCTTTTTCTGCCTCCATGCTTAGTACAGTAAGGCTTTCTTGGACAATATATTTGTTATTCTCTTACCATTCTAAATTAATTATTTCTTTTTTAAATAAAAATATTTAAATTATTTATCACTTTTGTTATTGATTTTTCATTTTATTTTTGTATTAATATTAGTTATATTAATTGATTTTATAAAATTTTAATTCTCTTTTCAATTATAAAGAGGAATAATTTAGTTATATTAATTTTTTTTTCTATAATTAAATCTATTAAATATTTTATTAATCTAAGTGCAACACCAACACCAAAAAGAAACAGTTAGTGAAAAATGGAGGAATTACTATTTATATTCCTTTATTTTTCTATTCTATATATTGTTTAGAATTTTTTTATGAAGATTAACAATATCATTTAATATGTATATTATATATTTAAAATAACTATATTATCCTATTTTAGAAAATTTAAAATTAATTTATAGAAAAAAATTTATTAATAGAGAATAATTACACCAAAACTAAGACGAGTAAAATTATAAAAAAAATTTATTTGATACTATTAATATAAAATTTCAATTAAAATAAAAATTTTATTTTCTTACATGATAGATAGAATATAACAAAATGAGCGTTATTTAATAATTAAATTTTCTGAAAATATTAATTAATTAATATTTATGAGTGGTAACTTTTAAGGGTCCGAAGAGTTGCAACGCAAACAGTGCAACTGCAAGTGGCTCAATGGTCACATTATTGCATCTATTAGAAAAAGTAACAGCAGCTGTTGAATTTGCAATATAAAAAACTGTAATCAACGGCTAATAACTTCCTTTTGTTACATTTTAATATTTAATTCATTTAATTTTACTTAATTAAATCAATAATTCTCAATTTCTCTTTCATTCTTCTCCTCCTAAAAAAATCAAACTTTTACAAGGTTTTTTTTTTCATGATGTTGAGTTCTTGTGGTATAAGAAATCAATAATGTTTTTATCAAAATAAAAAAGAAATAAAAAAAATGTGTAATTATTTATTGTTTTAGAATTGTACCCTAAAAGTATAATTTTCATAAAACTACTTACACCTAGTCAGATAATTTTCTGAAAATATCTTGTCTAAAGTTTTTTTTTTTCTTTTGAATATTTGAGTGAGACATACATGATTTTAAATATCATCCTCCGTTATGTGACTTTTTTTTAGGGTTAAAATACGATGCGAGACCAATATATATGTTAATAGAAATAACAATATAATACTGATATATAGTCCGTTACGAGCGATACAGACGATATTAATCGATACAGATATTACATAACGCTCAAAAAATTAATTCTTTTAAATATTAATGAGTTACTGGATATAAAATTTATATAATTACATGAATATATTGACTTTAATTATTTCAAATTAAATTATTATTAATTTTAAAATATATATGCAAAATTAAATTATAAATTTTCAATTATATTATTATTAAAAAAATGTAATAATTAAAATTTTATTTGTTTTAACTATGGTCACTTTAATAACGAAAAATACAAAACTTTCATTATTCTTTTTGAAGAATTTTTCGTTTATTGTCAGATTTTTTATGTTTTTATATTTAAAATTTTCCTATTATGTACATGATAATATATACCTATGCAATTATGCGTAAATTTTTTGCATTTAATATTTGTTGTAATTTTTAATTTTGCTTTGTATTGTTCAGTTTTAGAGATGAATTTTTTTGTTGCATTTCTCTTGTCGAGAAATGTGATTTTTTCTCTCATATTTAATAAAATATCTTTCATTATAAAAAATTAAAATATTATTTTGTAATGAAGTTTTTTATTTAATAATGTTTATTGTGTCTATATTATGAATTTAAATTTTGAGATTAAAAATAATATTTATATAAATGTTTGTTAACTTTATATACTATATATTAAACTTTATTGTCTATTTTTTGTTGATTTAAATAATTTTGCCAGTTTTTTTTAAATTGATGCCGACAAACGATACAGTCCAATTCAGTCTGATACTGTTATATCGATTCATTATACAAAACAATTATTTAAAACACTTGGGATAGTTTTAAATATCTTTCGATACGTTACGTATCGTCTATTATATAATATTCGATACAGGTACTGATAGAATATGGAATACGATATATATGAATATTTTTTTCTAGTTGTTTTTAAAAAAATTTTGGTGTCCGATTCAATTTGATAATACTGTACCGATACGATACCGGAAACATACAACCCTGGAGTGGAATATAACCGAGTCCGAGTGCCTTGCTTTCACTTGAAGTTGAGTTGAGAATTACTAAAGATTAAAATGAATAGCCTTTCTATCGGTTGGAAATGTCTGAAAATGGTCAGAACTCAGACCGACATACTCTAGTCTGCACCTATGAAAAAGGTTCTACATTCCATGTACCCCAAAAAAAAAGTTATAGTTATTCGTTATTTTCAAGTTACTAACAGATTATGTAAGAAACATAATTTTCATATTTAATTTTAAACTTATAAATGAATTTTACTTTCATCACATCAATTTATATATAATATAATTCATCTTTATACATTTTTAATAATATATATATATATCATGAGATATACAGGTAAAATGAAAAAAATAATAAATATATATATAATATATATATATTTAATATATAGTATTTTTATATATGCATATATTTTAAGATAAATATAGTATTTTTTTTTTGAATAATAGTATCGCATTAATTCTTAATTCAATTAAGTACAAATCTAATATTAAAAATGAAATGATTTATTCATTAAGAATTTGAGTTTGATAAACTATTGCAATAACAACCATGATAATTTAACATTGATTAAGAAAAAAATATAATTATTGCAGTCATCGATTTATTAACATGATTATTGTAGTCATCGTTTCTAATGAATCAAGGTGTGAAATCATTTTATTTTTCAATAATTATAACTTAACTATTAAAAGAAATATTTTCGTTCAGGTATAGAACTACAATAAAATATGAACAAAAGAGTATTGTATCTTATAATAGATGAAAATAAAACAAACTCTATTATAGATAAAAACAAACCAAATTTTGATGCAAATTTTTATTAGGAAAAAAATAATAATAAAAAAGTAAAAAATAATTAAAAATATATGCGTAAATCTCATATCTTCAACCAAGGAAGAAAGAAGAGCCAAAGGTTAAAGACGAATAGGAAAATTTTTTTTTTGAGGAATTGAGAGTAATAGAAGAAGACGGCTTGCAAAATTTCCCATTTAGAAATTTCTAAGATAAACATAGTATTAACCACATAATTAAATCATTTTTTTTTTCCATTTACAATAAATTATTTAGAAAAAAGAGAATAAATGTAAAAAAAAAAAGAGAAGCAAAATTAATACTGAAAATGGAATGCAGATAAATCATAAATCTTGTGAATAACACCTAAAAGCCACCTCCTAAAAGCGAAAATGGATAAGGCGGTGGTGGTCTAGCCTCCACTCCAGCCGTCAGATCACAAAAATAGCTAAGTTGTCCACTCCTGTCACCATCGTAACCTATCAGATTATTTCCCGGCGGAGATACCTCCACCGCGACACCATTCCCAATCCCCGCTCCCCTTGAAACCGACGCCAATGGACTAGGCGATGCTGCATAATTCCTTTCCCCTATCCACCCTGCGAGATTCGACTCCGGCGAATGCGAAGATCGGCAAAAGTTATTATTTTCAACATCAAACCTAGTTTCCGACGACGACATGACCCCGATGTTTCCCTCTTCCTCCTCCTCAGACTTAACAGAACTGGAAGCAGCGGCGGTGCCACCGGAAGAAGAAGATGAAGAAGAAATCATTAAACGGCGCTTCTTGTCGTTTAATTGTCTGGTTCGTTCTTTCTGCAGTATCATCCGTGGAAGAAGATCGGGGTCCTCGACGACTTTGTAAAGAAAAGCCATCATTTGTTGAGGCCGTCTCTCGGTGGCTTCTAATCGCTTGTTCATCCCTTCAAGCTCTTTATCTAAGTCTCTCTGTTCTTGCTTCAACCTAGATATCTCCATAACCAACTCTTCGTTGTCGAAATCCTCTAGTTTCGCCGCCATAGATGAGCTCTTATTACTATGCTTTCTACGAACTATATTCTTCAACAAGTGTTTTTGGCCCCTGAGAAACCATTCATTTGCGAATTCCCATCTATCTGGATCCACCTTTCGAAAACCCTGACGATTAATTTAAATCAACTATTTAAAATGAATTGAATGATTACAGATATAACAAAAAGATTGGATTTTTATATGGACGACATTAGACTTACATAAGTATTTAGCTGCCGAACGAAGCTGGAGAAGTTGTTGTGTTTGAAGTAAGCAGGCAAGATTCTCTGTGAGAAATCTAATGGGTCGATGATGATGAAGCTGTTATTAGCTTTACCCCAAGTGATTAGTGTATCTGCCGTTGGATCGTTGACAATCTGATAAGTCTTCGTAATGAACGGTGCGATGCTGTTGTTGTCAGTCTCCATCTCCCATAAACCCTGAATTTTCTCTCTGGGTTTCGAAGATGGAAGAGGAGAGGATGTTTGGGCTTTTTTTTTTTTTTTTTGGGGTTCGGATTTGCCTTTTTCATAACATTTGATTGAGGCACCAGCTTAATATATAAGTGGACGCGCGTACTGTAACACTGAGCCATCGTGGCAGGAAACCGTATGGTTTGTGGAGAAATTTCAGAGAGATTATTATTTATGGTACATAATAATATATATTTTATTATTTTATTTTTATTGTTGTATTATTAAATTGATTAATAGATCCATTATTCTTAAAAATTTCCCATGGTTTCACGAGATGGGTCCCACTTGCCCTCCCATTTTTATTCATCTTTGGCTACACGTCATGGTCCTTCTGTTGTTAGATATTTTCAAAGGTGATGGATTTTCCTACTCGCAGGTGCGGCGAGTGTTGCAGGTCTACCTACAGCCCCCTGGTGCTGTTCAGTGACGTGGTCCCGCCATGTTCGGAAGACAAACCAACTGGACTCCGACAACAAGGTGGGTGTTTGGGTTCGGATCAACAATGACTTGTCTCGGAAATGATAATTGTGCTCGTGTAATATAGTTAAAAATTTTGCCTTGGAGAGAGTGTTGCAGTGACACTAACAGGCCGTTTAGTAAAAGCTTAATTAATTTTAATATATGTCTCTATAATTCTTCAAATTTGTTAAGTCTGTTGAAGTAAAAGCTTGGCAATTATTGGGAATCTCTATTTCCACGATTGTGGGTCTTGTTTTGAATCCTCTACGAGTTGGGGCGTAGGCATTTCCAGGCTAATTACCTCCATTGCAATCATCTCCTCATCTGGTATTGTTTATTGGATTTTTTTTTCTTGAATCATAAAAGGGTATTACAATAGGAGGAATTCATTGCGAATTAGGTGAAGTAAACAATTGAAATTTTGCATCAATTTTATTAGTAAGTGAAATTTTATATTTTTAAATATGGGATAAAAGTAATTTAATAATTTTACTAATTTATTCTATTATTTAAATCTTTATACCAAATATGGGATTAAAAATCTAGATTAGTTAACATTAAAATTAAAAAATTTCTACTAAACAAGAGCTAACTTTACTAATCATCTAACTTAACTAATTATTGTATTAATATTAATTCTATAGCTTAATCGATACTTGAACCAAACGGGCTGTAGCTTCTTATATATAAATGAAAGTTTCAGATTCCAAACTCAACAAAGACTAAAATTATTTTTTATATAAATTTAATATATCGCAATTATTTATAAATTATATTGATTTTCTGATTATGTATTGTATGAATTTACATAAAAATTACTCATAACCTTTGCTTACTGTGATATTTCCCTTTTTATTCTTGTAAAAAATCATTAAAAAATTACTATTTATTCTCATAAATTGGTATCTCCTGTAGCAAGGGCGCGAAAAATTGAACGTTTCTTATCACAACCCTTTTTCTAAGATATTTGAAAATTTTATGTTTTATTTATATAGTTTAATATAATACATTAATATTTTTGATATTTCAAAATTACATTATTTACTTTATGAAATTTAATTTATTGTACTAGTATAGACTATTATTCACTAAAATTTGACATATTATATTAATATCTCTCTAAAAATAAAATATTTTTTTATTATGTAACTGCTTAAAAATTTGATAGAAAAATTATATAATTTAATGAAAATAAAATAAATAAATTGCATAATTTTTAAATTTTAAAAAATATTACCATATTATATTAAAACTATATCACGTAAATAATAATTTTTGTAAAATTATTTAGAAAAAGATGGAGTACACGCATAGGTATAGGTACAGAGAAAAGACGAGAAAGAATAAGAAAAATAACAAGAGCGAAATTATAAATAAAAATAAAGAAGGGGCCAAACGGTGGCTAAGATTGGGTAGCCAGGATAGGAATCCGATTAGGTTTTGGCTTTGCTTTTGGGCTAAGGCTACTCGCAGCTGAAAAATGTTTAGATGGATTAATTTTATTAGAATAAATTAATTATATAATAATATATATTTATTTTAATATTAATTAACAAAAATAAAATAATTAAATAAATATTATTATATAATTAGATAAGTTTTGCAGAAAATATAATAAATACTGTGAATGTAATAATTTATAATTCTCTATAACCGCATAAAAACTTATTCCGTACGTGTTGCTCTCTAAATATTCCGCGTGGCAAAAGTAATATATTTTTTATATTCCAGACTTGCCTTTTTTGGATTGGTGTTAGCTGTTAGGGAGCAATTTTCTCCTTTCCTTTTTACTCCAAATAATTAAAAAAAGAAAAACTTGTCTCCATTCTATAGGCTCTCGACCACTCTCTTCTCACTTATTTTCTTTTTCTTTTCCTTTTTTGTTTTAATTTTAATTTCATATTTTTAATTTAATAAAAATATAATTCTCTATTAGAGAAAAATTTGTGGTTCTAACAATCAAAATATTCAATATAATCATAAATTTAGTGATTACTAATATAATATAATGTCAAAACATTAATATATATATATATACAAAAACTTTATAAATAAAAATATTTTCTATATGTAAGGCAACGTGATTAATTTCTCTCCCATAAAAAAGGAAGCATTATAGGCAGTGAATACTTTTATGGGATTATCAAAATTCCTTTTTCTTTTGTTAATTAATTAAGATATAATTATTTTATTCTTTGAAGATCGAATAATGAATTTATTTTATTTTTTAAATAAGTCACTAAATATAAACATTTTTTTTATGATTATTAAATAAACTATTTCTGTCAGCAGCTGATTTGGGCAATTGACCAATTGATTCATTAAATTAAACAAATTAATTAAGAGGGCAATATTTATATTTATATATATAATTAAATATCCTGTTTAAGCAAATCAAGACTAATAAAATATTAACTACTTGCCCAAAGAAGTAGTGCGGCCAATAATGCAAGTAAACACATACTACTCCATTTATAAAAGATTCACCAAACAGCTTTTATCTGATTAATTAGTATTTATTTTCTTGACCTTTATAGATACAAGTGCAAGATTTTCCTTTTTTTTTTTTTTGTTAATTTGGTCACATTCTTATTAATTAAATTTATTTAAAAGAAAAAAGAAAACCACCCATTAAGTAAAATTTGCTATAGTTGAATTTTTTTTTTTGTGTGCAATAAATTAAAGTTCATGATATTATCATAATTAATTAGAGATAACTACATATAAAATTAATCCCATTACTATCACTTATAAGCAATTTAACAAAAGATTATCAAAATGGTGCGTTATATTATATGTATGGACTTATTAGTTATAGAAGAAAATAAAAACCAAGCAATTGTTTTAAATATTTTTTAGGGTCTATCCGACACACTCGGAATTAATTCTAGATACTAAAAAAAAAATTAAGTATAGCATGCGAAAGCCATTTCTCTACATGTTGTCACATATATTTTGGCAGCTTCACTTTTTGCTTACCAATCAAAAATATTTTCAATTTCAAAGTTTTGGATTATTATTATGTCCTACACAATAATCATCTTACTTGGGGTGGGTTTTATTTGCTTTTTTTTTTTTGGTGACCCTCAATCTTATTCTTGTTATTTTCTATCATTATCGAAACATGACAACAGATTTAAAATACACTAAAGCTTACTGATTGGGCAGAAATAAAATAGGATTTTATATCTAATCAACCTTTGAAAATTTTCAGCTAATCAGTAAAGCAATACAGTAATTATGTGTAATCAAAAATAGCAATTTATCATTAATTAATTGAGTTCATAAATTCAAGTGTATACTAATATTATTTAATAGTTAGGGATCATATACTAATATTAAATAATAAAAAAGAATTCGAGATGTACGTATAAGTAATAATTTTATTATTTGTTACAACTACTCATCAGCTACTCAAAACCATATTATATTTATTAGTTCTTTATTATATAATATAATTATAATTTTACTCAGATGTTTATATATTGGGTGTTGGATAATGTATGCTATCTTAGTAAAATAAAATAGGTAAATTTAATTTGAATTTTTATTTATAAGGTTCTATATATATATAACCATTGTTTATGTAGACCCTTCCTTTATTTTGTTTCTCTGGTTCCCCCAAAAATAGGGCTATCTCCCATTGGTGGGTTTTATGTAAGCGTATCAAAATTAATCTGGAAAGTGTAATTAATTAAATGAATTTCTTAAAGTCTAAGTTTGATAAGCAACTCCTCTACATAGTCCAATAATTTTATCATATCACAACATTAAAATGGAAATTAAATATACATAAATACAATTGTATTTATAATGGTAACCGACTTTGAAATATCATAATTTATATAGCAATTGTCACATTCTATTCCAACCCAATCCACAACCATGACGAAAAAAAAATCATGATTTTTCATAAGAATTGTGGGTCCATGTAATTTTATTTATTTGTCACTAGATAGGGATTTGGTTTGGTTAAATCCACAATTAAATTAAGAATATTTTTCTTGGTTAGTAGGTAGAGCTTTGGTTTTGGTTTAAACCACAATTAATTAAGTATGATCATGAATATGATTTCATGAAACGACAATGGAAGTATCCACATTCAAATAGGACTGAACTGAGGAAATGTCAAATTAATGTGTGAAAGTTGCTGATTGGGGAATTTCAAAAAGATTCTTTGACAGAGACTTATGCAAGTTGAGACACAAAATATTTACACTTCTAATGCAAGTTGAATAAAATAAATAGATGAGTGAATGTAGTATAAATATTTTATGCTACTCGAAATAAATTGAGATAAAAAAGTGTTGGGAGAAGATTTGTAATTTAATTTCATTACAAAGATTACATTAATGTCTAGTCGGAAATTGAACATGCAGTTTAGAGCCTTAATTAATTAAGCCCACTTAGCACTCTCAAATGTTCGGAAAAGATAAATTCACTTTTTATTTTTGACTGTTCGAAATTATAAATTACTTTCTTTTTGTTTTGAAGAGTAGTTATTTTTTTCAATTAATAACATACATTTATTTATATATACCTTATTAAATGCACCTAAATGCCAATTTATTTTTTAAAATTTTTTATTTAAATAATTTTTGAAATTGATTGAACTGAGTATTAATTTGAGTTTTACATAAAAAAAATCAAATCATTATTTTCAAGATAATAATGAATAAAAGGTATTTTTTGTAAAATATCAAGCAAAAATAATTAATTTAACTAAACTAACTAATTTTTTTAATATGTATACAAAATAGAATTAAGCTTATTTTTTCTGTACGGAGGAAGTAATCTATAATTTATAATTATGAATAGTCTCTCTATTCAAAATTCATATTTAATTTGTTTCATACCACAAGTGAAATTAAGATTTAATTGTATGATCTAATTTTTTAGACAAATTTGATTGCCAAAAAAAGAACTTGATTTTGGCAAATTCATGTTTTTCCTAAAAATCAAAAGAAAAAAAAAGCATTAATATTGAATATTGATACTGTTTTTTTTTCTGAAATTTGATTTAATTTTTTACTAATTATATGTTTTAATTATTAACACTTTTTTGCTTTCTGAAAAATAAATACTTTGTATAATGAGTATTCACTTTTGTATCCAATGATGAGTGTGTTCATAATTTCATATGTAATTTAGTATTAAATTACCCTCATTTTGCAGCCCTGGAATTTAATTTTTTACATAAAATAAAATTTTACCATTATGTTTCCCGTTCTATTTTCTTTGGAAATGTTTTCTATTCTATTTAAAAAAGAAAGAAAAAAAACTCTCACTATGTATAACCACAAATAATGGAGATTTCGCGACGGAAAAATCTAGAGTGTTTTTCCGTCGCTAAAACTTGGATGAGTGACAGTTAGATTGCAAATACAAACCAAGCAAAGAAGAAAAATAGTGCCAAAAAATGCAACCAAATTTAACAAAAATATGAATCAGAAGATTAAAAATGGCTTCTTTATGTTAGGTAGAATAGCCTTTATTTATTTATTTATTTTCCCTCAGTTTACCTAACACCAAATAAAATAATATTATGATTTAAAATTTCAAACATGAACAACTAATAACTGAAGTTCAAAGTGCCCACTTCACAAAAGGAGAATGCTAATATTGGTCCAAACGCCACATTCGCACGAGGCCTTTTTGCCATTGAAGAAAAAGAAAAAAGAATAGGGTCTGGTTTCCATTCATTTTTCCATTGAATTATAGCTTAGTTAGATTTGTAAAACTCAAACAAACATATCCTTTCATTCAAGTCTCTCACTTTTAACATTTCTTCTTGATTTAATGATTTAACATTAAACAGGGAATGCCAAGTGGACGGTCGATGATTGATGTATCTTGTGGGCAACACATGAGACATAAGCATGATAACAAGGAAGAGCTTGTCAATTAGGACATGTCACATTTTTCTTTCTAAAGGCTGATTGGGTTTTTCTGCACCTTGAATATGCTGAATTTGCATATGAATATTATGTTTTATTTTTTAGAATTATTTTTTTAGTATCGAGTTAAGTTTATGATTTTATTTGTGAGTTCTAAATTTATTTTATTTTTTTGCGCTTTGTTTTTGTGCTTTGCTCTTTGAACCCTTGATGCGCAACTATGGAATTTGGCATTGAAAGATCCTCAACTATTTATTTTACTTGTTGCAGCAAGAAGGGGCATGAGCACAGTTGGAGGAGCACAATACAGGTGGCAAAAGTAGATTTGACAAGTCAAGATCAACCAAAAATAGTCAGTTGATGTTAATAGTTGACAATTATTTTGAGCAATGGAACAACTCCACACTCAATTGTGATTGGTACATACGTTATACTTATGTCCTGATGCTTCAAACATCAAAGGAAAAAAACAAATCCTTCTTTTCTTAATTGGCTGTATTGATCATTATTGGATTATTTATATAGGGAAAAGCGAATACTATTTCCTCCTTTTTTTTTTTTCTTTTTTTCTTTTT
Source organism: Balakata baccata (assembly GCA_949630135.1). Taxonomy (NCBI): domain Eukaryota; kingdom Viridiplantae; phylum Streptophyta; class Magnoliopsida; order Malpighiales; family Euphorbiaceae; genus Balakata; species Balakata baccata. The sequence goes on along the minus strand of CATIWF010102584.1, from coordinate 11,946 downwards.
ATCCTTCTATTGACATGTAGTATATTATATTATATAAGACTTGTATGATAGAAATTAAAATTAGTGATATATTTCATTAAAATTATTGAATATTTCTAATTTTTTATCATAGAATTCGAGTAATCTTTTTATAAAGTTTAAGTATTTTTTTTTAACCTAATTAACATTCGTTCTAGTTTCAGCACCTATTTTCTTAGGTTGGCTTCAGCACCATGTTTTTTACATTATAGAGACAATATATGTTCGCCCAAAGATTTAGAGATATTGACCTTGTCACTTGCAAACTAATTTTTATGGATATAACCACACCTAGGATTTTTATGGGTTGGATTCAACTACTGGATTTCTGCACGCAAATTATATTCTAGACCAGAATTCACATTATAATATAAACCAAATACATGTGAAAGAAATAATAAAAACATGGTGAAAATTTTGTAAATAAAATAAACCTATACAAATTCATTAGTTTATTAGTAAAATATTCATTAGTTTATTAGTAAAAGATTTATTAATTTATTGATAAATGTTCATTTTATTTTAAAACAATATCAGCAATTATTTTATATTTTTTTGCTTTTTTTGGATGCTATTTGTTTTGATTTTTTTGTTACGTTTTGAGTTTTTTTGAAGATGATTCAATAAATTCATACCTACAAATCAAAATACAAAAAAATATCCATTAAATTAAATACACAAAAAAATAAAATGAACTTGTATTAATATAAGAAATGAACCTTTATTAATAAACTAATCGACATTTTACTAATAAATTAATGAATCTTTATTTTATTTGTAATGAATATTTTTCAATAAACTAATGAACCTTTTTCAATAAACTAATAAGTTTTTAGTTCATTCGTAATGAACTTTTTTAATAAACTAATGAATATTTACTTTATTCGTAATAAACTGTTTTTAATGAATTAATGAACTTTTTTCAATAAATTAATAAATATTTAGTTCATTCGTAATAAACTTTTTTAGTTTATTCGCAATAAATATTATCAGTAAACTAATGAACATTTATTTAATGACAGATGATGAATATTTATAAAAATACCACCGTCTATTTAATAATTATGTAAATTTGATTTATTTATAAAATTATTACCGTCTATTACACGTGTAATAAAATTTGGTCCATAATATTACATGGACCGAATCCAGCGTATAACAATTGATTTCTACATATAATGTAAAAAGTAGGGCCTGGTGTACATTGACCCACTTGAACCCTTCACCCCGTACCCCAAAAATAAATAAATAAAGGAAAAATGATTTTTACTAACTAGCAATGATAACCTGATAAATGGACTGGTCCTTCATTTGATCCGAAAGTAATTTCAAATCTAATTGAGACCCATAAACAACAATGCTTACAGGGCCATGACCATCTATAAAGCAGCATTCGCAAGTCATTCAGAATTACAATCACATTAAAGAGCTATAATCATCTTAAATTCGAACTATTCTTTTCCTTTGTTTGCATCTCATCATGTTAGATCCAATTGTCATAGGCAGAAGTTGTGATAATTCACTAATATTAATTCTTTTCATTTGTCATTTGGTAAATTCGTTCCCAAAGCCTCCGGGTATATATGTACATTTCAACTTGATTTGTAGAAGTGCTCCCCTAGGTCTTCTTTTTGTACACTTCAATGGAGTTTCATTATCTTGTGGTTCTTAACCTCAGTATGTAATGAGATTATCAGTAGTTTTTTTGTTTTTTTTAGGTTCATTATGTTTTACAAGATACTAATTTTAATTATCACTGTTTTGACGCTTTCTAGCATCAAATCACTATATTCTTAACAGCTTTTAGTGTGTTGCAAGAAAGCAGTGTGTTCAGAATCAAAAAGCTCAAATTTGCAGCCATGCTCTAAAAATTTCATAAATTTTATAGGGATTTGTAGCTAAAGATTATACTCACCTTCGCCAACAGTGCAGAATAGCGATACTAAGAAGCAAGGGTAAAGAGCAACGGCGCCACGGGCATGAGCTTCAAAGAGAATGCTGTCCAGCATAGATGAGGTAAAGGGAGTATCTGTGGATGTCCCACCATTCATCAGCGGTTTAAGCCCGCGCCTCTAAGGATGAACTCAGAGAAAAACAGAACACAACACTTCTCTTTCTAATTAAATACATGTACTCTGCCTAAAAAATGAACCTCTATTTCAACAAAATTGCATCTAAACGAAAGTTTTTGCCTTACAATTGCCAAGTTGCTATATGCTTTTCTTCTCCACAAACTTCTCAGAAATCCTGCATTAATTTTTTATCAAGCCAAATTCAACAGAATCTAAGATGAAGAAGATAATAAAAGAGTGCGAGAAGTCAGCATTAGAGGGTGAGGACGAGTACTGCAGATACATCACTCGAAGCAATTATAGATTTTAGTACTTTAAAGCTTGGAAAGAACGTTCAAGTTTTAGTGACAGATACTGAGAAGGATCATATAAAGCAGCAGGAATTTAGCATCAAGGAATGGAGTGAGAATGGTAGGGCCAATATAGTAGCGTGTCATCTCCAAAACTATGTTTACCCTAAATTCCACTGCCATAAAAGGCATACTGCAAAGGTTTAAATGGTTCAATTGGTAAGAAATAATAAAACCAAAGTCAATGCAACTGCTGTATGCCATTCTGTACGTCAAGGTGGAATCCAATGCACTTGCTTCCCAAGTGTTAAAGTTAAGCCTGGGATTGTTCCTATTTCTCACTTTCTAGAAAAGGGCCGTATGGGTTGCTAGTAAATGCTGAAATCACAAAATTACAAATCACAAGGAGCTAAAAGAAGATCATATTGTATTTTCCCAAATATTTGTAGATATAAAACTCATAGCATGCTTGGCAATCATGCATCTTCCTTTCCTTCCTTGAATTCCTTCACGTACTGCCTATACTATGGAATTCGATTAAGAAATAAGAACCTACTGTCGTCATCCATTGTATTTCAATTGTTCTTTAACTGGAAATTGTTGCATGATAACTGATAAGGAAGAATATCTACACAAGAGATGTGATCTATACATTCGGTAAAATGATTAGAAAATGGCTAATAATTCCATGAAGTGGTGAGTAAAGCAAATAAGGCAGTTTAAATTTGGATAATGCAAATTTAGATGATAATTAAAAGAATATCAACGGAATAGAATTGAGAATGGAACTTACCAGTCCAGCATATAGAAGTGTCCCCCAGACTGAATCTCTGTACACCCCAAATGAACGAACTCAATGATCTCCATGAGTGCTCACCGTGGAGAGAAATGCAGCTACCATATCATTCATTCATGAAGAGCACCAACAGATATTGCGGCATTACACACATTAAATCCTCATGTCACAACCACCCGAAACAATTAACAGCAACTAACAGCTTTCATATTCCAATTTGGATACCCAAATTAGGATGTTTCATAGTACAAAATATTGCAAGCCATCAATACCATGTGCTATAAATTAGGAACCCCAAAGGACATTTTAAATAAAAGTAGAATATATTACACCAGCCGATCATGCAAAAATAAGCCCGTAAGCAGAGGTATATGTATAAGGTTTCTTTTGAATCAAGTCAGAATGGCTCCTAACTTGATATAGCAGCAATCATAGAGAAACAAACAAGGCTCTCCAACCACCTATCACAAAGAGCATTATTCCCAGCAACCAGGTCTAGTCAAAGCCAAATCACCGTCCTAGAAGAATTCAAGACATTAAATCCATTATCAGCCAAAAATCAGGCCTTTGTCATCAGCACTCTCCAAGATCAATCAAATAACATATGAAGAAACCAAAACATTTTGCTCATTCAAACGCCTCTGAAATTGAGCTAGACGAGTCTGCAGTTGTAAGATTCCAGCAGACTTCTGTGAAAGAATGGCATTCAACTTAAAGATATAATGATCCAGTTGATTGCCAGGTTGGTCAGCTTCAACTAGCAAGTTCATCTCCTGCAAAGATACTTACAATTATACCAGAACTGACAATGATAAGGAAAAAAAAGGAAATAAAAAGGGATTGTCACTAACCTCCCTCACAATAGCTATAGTCTCCTCCACTTGTTTACGGTGGGCAGACACAAGATCCTCTTCTTCCTAAACAAATCACAGCAACATTTTTATGTGAATAACCCATGAGAAAATCATTAGAATAAGTTTGGACAGAGTGATACCTTCAACAGGGCATTAAGATCATCATCTGACTGAGAATCATTTGCCTTGAAGTCAGAAACTTCTCTCCATTTCATTGAAGCATCAGTTCTTCTCTTACCCTCCAAAGTAGAAATTTCACAGCTTTCTACTTTCTTATTGTTCATCCACGATGGTTTTTCTAGTTGATATGTTCCCTGGGAGTAATCAAACGCATCCCCAATAATGCCATTTTGACCACCCATCTGATGTTTGTAATGATCTGAAGAAACGGATCCAGAGAAATTCCCCTCTTCCCTACCACTTGGAATACGATCTATATTAAAAGTTGGAGATGGTTCTTTCTCAATCTGTTTTACCCATCCGAACTTGTTCTTTTCATTGGGAACATCAGATACACTCTCATCAAGAGATGCATCATCAGGCAAAACTGAAGACAAAGGCAGTGCAGTTGACTCCCTAAGGTTTGAAGAAGACAGTGGATCGCGTTTGGAGTTGTTCCCTTTTGAAAGACTTTTCACCCTGGGTTATCAATATCAATTAGAAATTTTCAAGTTAAATTCACGTCCCAATTCACACTTCAAATTATTTAAGAAAAAAACCTCGTACCTGTCTGCATATCTTAGTGTATTGAGAGTATGTTCACATGATCCTGAGCTCGGTGAGATACAGGATATCATAACAGTGCGTGAGTCACCAACAAATGAATCTCGAAGAACTTCAGTCAGTTTACTCCCTCTAAAGGGAATGTGACCCTGGTCACTATCAAGAGCTCTAATACATTCTTTCAGAGCAAGTAAGCTCTTATTAATTTCAGCACCTTCCATTCTGTTAGAATGTAAGACTTAATTATTCTGTTAAAGCTCAGAAGATTTCAAGCATATGTATGTAGTGAAGACAAGTTAAATCCATAGGAAATAGGATTTTATCATCTAGGAGCACTATACAGCTCCAATACTTTTCATATGCAACGTTAAGGAACACAATAAACAGAGTTTCCCAAAAAGGATATAGTTCAAACAAACCCCACCTTGTCTGTTTATCATTATCAGTAGTATCGGCACCACGCTCACTTCCAGCTAAATCTATGAAAGACAGCTTTCCTACAACTCGAGCAGGTTTTGACTCAGAACAGTCAATCAATCTCTTGATCGTGAGCTGAAGTATAGCATGTGATCGGGAGGATTCCTCATTTGCACCAGTTGTACCAATGCTTCTAGTGGCATTTCCTTTCTCAAATAGTTCCCTGATAACCTCAACATCTGATACTCTGTATTCCTGCAAACCCACAATGCAGACTTGCTGTTTCCCATCCTCCCTCATGCAAAGCTTTCTGCAAAAGTATAACTCCATTTAATGTCGATAATCTTCTAGCCAACACAAAAACCAATCAGTTTAATTAACTCACTTCCGATCATTGAGCAGATCAAAAAGCTTTCCTCCATATATCTCGAAAAAACTGACAAATAATTGAAAACCTTGGTTCCTATATGTGTGGTGCATTAGTCTTAATATATCTTGTGATGCTTTGAGGGGCAATGGTTGCATAGTGTAAGTCTTTCCGCTCCCTGCAAGGAAGTTAAGACAAACCCAAGTTTATTTACATTCATAAAACAGTAAAGAATGAGAAATAAAAGGTAGGAGAAACCATGTGAACAACAAATTTATCTTCTATTTTTGTTTCAAAATTAGCTTTTGCATTTTTAGGAAAGATTTGCTGAATGCTGAATATAGTTTCAACATTAACTTTACTTTTTCAAGAAAGATTAATGTGTGCTTCTTACACAAGGCATGTCCGTGTACCATCACTCTGAATTTTCAACAATATTGCATCATAGTCAAACCAAGAAAAATAACTTCAAGTACCAAAGAGTTGGAACAAAATGTGCAATTCAAATCCCAGAAAAAGTATAAAATGAAAATCGACTTGAAAATCTAAAGCACAAAACGCTTGCTTTGTAATTCAGTACTGAACAGTGAAGAATGGCTGACATCAAGACCACTCGCCTGTTTGCCCATATGCAAAGCAGGTTGCTTTTGTTTTGTTGAAAATTAGAGGAACTATGGGCTCCACAGTCTCAGAGTACACCTACAGGGATAAAGAGGAATCTGGTTAAATCAAATCAATGGCATTCCTATTATTGTCCAAGTCTCATTGCATTACTCACTTCATCATTTGAAACACCTTCACTCAGCACAGCATCGAAAACAAATTCATGTTTCTCAACATATTCTGATAGGTCAACCTGCAGAAGGTCATAGAATAGATTTTCAAAAAACTGGGTAGAAGGAGGATGCTATCAATAGCTCACTCTCTCATATACCAACATGGATGCTTCAAACTGAATGTCTTTAAGTAAGAATATTTGTGACTTGAAGCAAATAGTAAAAATGCTACTGGTTAATAGTTTATGATAGACAATTAGTAAAAACAATTGTTAGTCCGATTTCAGTGTCTAAGCACGGACCAGCTTGCTCAAATATTATATTTTCCATGTAGCAGAATTTGCATACATGTAGCCAATGTCATCTAATATTTTCATGAAAACAATAAATTGAAAACAGAGACATGTTTGCTTCTGCGGAAAGAACAGAATAATAACCACAAGAAGATATCATCTGCAATTCTTGGGTAGTAAGATACTTTTAGCACACACTCACTTTGAGTTTGGTTTCATGAACAGTTAGGAAGCTGGAATTCGGCTCTATGGTAATGATATCTTGCTCTTTCTTTGCTAGTTCCTTTTTGTTTAATGGTCTTTTGCGTACCTGCATCAAAAAATGCACTGTAAATTTTGTAATAGCAATGGATAACAAAAAAGAAAGCGCTAATCATGGCAAGAACATTAACATCAATATCAGATTCAACATGTTGCAAAAGATTAAGTAGAGTCTGAATGGTCACATAGAGAAAATACCACAACTTTAATCTTAGCAACATTATTAGCTCTTTCTTTGTCTACTGAGAAACTTTTAAGGAGGTTATTCTCAGGCAATCCTCGGCCTCTGTTTGTCCATTTGTTGGCTGCAAGGTAAGGTTCAGCATCATCCAAATTTTTGCCATGAACAGGTAGATTACGCTCGTGTCGCTGATTTAGACTGGTAATTGAAGCCTACCAAAGACATACATCAATAAATATCAATGCAAGAACAAGAACTAAAAGAGACAATATACTATATTTCAAATTTGGTCCTGTCTACTCCTTTAGTCAAAATGGGATTTTTCAATCAATTTAGGTGCAAGAAGGCTTTGATTGCTGCATATCAATCTACAATAGTCAAGGCACATATCAAAGAACGAGATTAAGTTGCATTGCAATTGGTGATCTTAGAAGTAGTAGTAGCCAATGCACTAAAAAAAACAGTATCTTTAATTTGAGTACCGTATATTTTTATTGAAAAATTCTGATACCCAAGAGCAGTGAATTAAATGAATTACAAACCATTTATCCATGTACAAATACACCTAAAAAAGGAAAAAAAAGAAGAAGCCCAACATGGTCCAAATGGTTCCACTATAGTGAGTGATATCAGATTCTCATTAATTGCAGAATACCTCATTTCAATTTACTTAACATGCATTTTACCCCGGTTTGGAATGAATGAATTAAAAGTTTGGAATTCATTTGCAAATGAATTCTCATGTTTGGAATGATATAACTTAAAATGTGGATTTCAATTGAATTCTATTTAATTGTGCTTGGAACAAATACAGAATTTGATATTTCTTTACATATTTTCCTAAATTACCCTTGTAATGACTTTAAGAAAAATGTATGTCTATGTAGAAGTAAATACGCATAAACATATATTTGGGGGTTAAATATGTGTAGCAATAAACTAATTTTGTTTATACATACACTTGCAATATTTAAAAAGAAAAACTCAAACATAATTATAGTTATAATTATTATTTATAACATTATATAATTTGATAAAATTTACATAATAAGGCTTCTAGGGTTCAATTGCTATTGAAAAGTGAAGAGGAAAAAAGATGAGAATAAAGAAAGAGAAAGGTAGTAGATTGTGTTTGTGAAATGAGAAAAGAGAAGAAGATAAAAGTTAAATTAATTTTAAGTCAAGACATTTTTGTCAATAAAATTTATTTGGCTCATTTTGTGGAATTCATTTGCAAATTCCCATCTATTTGGCTAGAATTTGGTTTTAGTTATAAACCAATTCCAAGAATTGTACCAAACATGCAAATCCTAGAATTGCGATGTGGAATTCATTCATTCCAAACAAGCTGAATATAATTTCTAGCTTCTTAAGCAATACAGTCTCAACTAAAAGTTACGTGACATTCAAAATTAAAAAAATAATCAGAACTCAAACTGAATAAAATTTCCAAACACGCAATGATAAATTAACGATTCAAGTGGACAGTGCGAGTACATCATTAGAAAAATAAATATATGTACCTCCGGTAATAGCTCAGTATCAAAAGAATGAAGATCGAGCAAGCCAGAACTGAGCTCACTCGGTGACAAGTAATCTTCCCCGCTCTTCCTCAGACTAGAAGATCGCGAGCAAACCAGCGATGTCGATGAGTCCATTGACTGCATGCTCCGGTTCATCCTCGAGCTGTACCCAAAGTCCTGCAAACCGCCAGGACCAAAAGAAGGGAAAAAAAAAAAACGAACAGTCGTTTTGGAAATACACATTAGATTTTTAACTGTGAAGTCTGTGAGCACAAAAGAAAATGAATGGAATACCTGAGACAATGATTGAGACCATTTCCCACTGTTAAAAAAGTTATCAGAATACTGACGCTGGTGGTGCACTGTCGAACCGGATCTCGACATTTGTCTCCCTGCAGCATTCATCCTCAGTTCAATATCTCTTCTTTTATCTGCCTTTCCCTATAAAAAAATCAGCCCCAATCTATATATCCAAAATTCCAAAAGAGGAACCGGCCGGCCGCACAGTAACTAAGCTAAATATACATGCACATGTAGGTATATCATGTACAGATAAATAAATAAACTGAAACAGAGAGAGATGAAGGGAGCGATTATGGAGCTTGGGCTTCCTCTGAAACAAGCTGTAATGGAGAAGTTGGTGGTTGATATAATTTTATCTTTCTTTTTTTACTTTTTTGAACTTTTGAAGTTTGAAAAGAAACGCCCGGTTTGAATATATATTCAGCGCGGCGCGTGTGAGAATCGCAACACTAAGGGAGTGATGCTAGCGAGTGGCGGGACCCAGGTGTTCGTTTTTGAATGAGTGAAGAAGATGGGCAATGCTCAGCCCTTTCAAGGAAAAACCGAAAAAGTGAAGGGTGAACCACGCGCAAATGAAAAAAGTGGTGGTGTCACGCGAGCATGGCTTGTCTTGCTGGCTAAAGACAGAGTAAAGACTGAGGTGGTCAAGATATTTTGTTGGTTTGGTACGGGTCAGATGGGGGCAATGGGCAAAGAAGTTGCTCTTCACGTCGTCGTCGAGTAGGTGTGTGGCCCACTTCAGTGAATCACGGACCCGATTTATTAATGCTGTCTAAGTTGTAGGCCGTTGGATTGCCATCAGCCGCTTCTTTTCGGTGTAGCCAGCCAGTTTTCCGCTATCAAAGACTCAAAAGCCATAAGGTATAAAGGTTCACGATTGGCATGTTAAAGATATAGTTGGGGTGGTCCATAGAATATGCGTGATTTGATTAGATAAGGTCACGTTTGGAACATTACATTTTCTTTAATGTTATGATTTATAAGGAGAGGGAAATTTAATTTGAATTTATAAATAATGCATTATCAATTAATCATGTAATTTCTTCAACAAAAAAAAATATCATGTAATATAAAATAACATATTCATGTTTATAAATAAAATAACTTATTATAATATAATATCATCTGCTCTTATGATCTAAAGATAATATAATATCTACTTCAAAGATGGACAAATGCATTAAAAAAAGAAAAACTATTCTACAAATTGCAGAGAAGAAGAATGGAAGCAAGAAAGGAAAACAATTATGACATGAAATTACCTTGGGTTGAACAAATCAAATTCTCTCCAAAATGATCATTTGGTAATAATTTAAATGCATGAAATCTAGCATTTGCAAAAGGAATGAAATTTTCTGAAATTAGAGACAACACCAACCATAAAAGCTATGAAGGTGGATTAGGCATTAAAGACAAAACGTACATTTATATTACCTGAATAAGAATGGCTTGTGTTTCTTTTACATGAAGCAGCTCCAACCTGCCTGCGGAGAAAAAGGACTGCTCAGAAACATACGGATTCAGTACCACAGACAAAATGAAAAACCATGACGCAATGATGAAAGAATTTCTCTCTCACTCAGTTGCTGCCTCTCTTGTATAGATATAGCCCACTATATTCAACAGCAATTGCCTATCATAGATCAGATTTTCGAAAACTGGGTAGGAGGAGGATAATATCAATATCTTACCATCTCATATACCTAGAGGTGGCGAGTGATTCGGAACCGCAGTTCAAAAAAAAATAAACCGGCCGGTTTCATTCAGGTTCGGTCAGTTCATATTATTTATTTTTAATATAAAATTAAATTTAAATTTAATAATTGAAAATAATTTATGAGTTAAAAGAAATGCAATTAAAGTTAAAACAGTGTATTATTTATATAAATTATAATTATTTGGAGTTAATTGTATAAATTGAGAAGAAAATTTAAGTTGGGATAATGAGAGAAAAAATAATAAATATTTAAGTTACATTTGAGAAATATTTAAAAGTAATAAATTAAAAAAATTTTAAGTGGAATATTTAGCTTTAATTTTAAAAATTATTTAAGCTAAATGTGAAAAAAAAATTGAAAGTAATAATGTTAAAAATTTATAAGTGGACTATTTATTTGTAATTTTAAAAAATATTCAAGGTAAAGTTTAAAAAAAATTTAAAATAATATTAAAAATAATAAATTGGCTTTAACTTAATTTTTTTTACTATTAATTAAGTTGCTTACGTATCATTTTGGATTTAGAAGAATCAAAATTTATATAGTTTTCTTACCTTTTAAATTTGTTGAATACTCTTTTATCTTATTTAATCCGAACTCGGTGCCGGATGTGTCAATGGTTCATTTGGTCGTAGAAGTTAACTCTTTGTCGTATCTCTCTTTTTCAAATTATTGTTGTCTTAAGACCGCTTTAGTCCAATCAGCAACACATACTTTAGCTTTAATTAATTTGGGAGCTAAACTTAATCGTGTCTCGTCCAAAATATTATCTTCCAAACTAAATGCTTATTCAACAACAACTGTTGAAACTGGACATGCAAAAATTTGTTTTGCAATTTAGGCAATGACGATATAAGTGTTTTGGTAGTGACTCCGCCATTCAAGAACATTAAACTTTTTACCTATTTTAGTATCACCAAACTCAAAATTTGTTATTAGATGAATGTCAAGTTCGGATGAACTGATGGATGACTAGTGGAAGTAGGAATATTATATAAATTACTAAATTTATTAAATATGTTATAAATATTCCTTCTAACTTTATTTACAATTGAATCAATATTAACATCCTCAATATCAAGACACTCATAAATAAATTTACAAATATTTATGTAATATTATAATTCTATATCAAGAACACAACATAGAATATTAATCAAATGAATCATTTTAAAATAAAATAACCACTTATGTCGCATGACAAATATATATATCATGCAAAACAACATCATTTATATACTTTTTAAATACATAAACAATATTGATATATTGAGTTAAAAATAAATGACATGTAAAATAATAAACACCACTTAAAATATATATTTATTTGTTAACAACTTTTAAAATCTCTAAA
>CATIWF010102575.1:0-24771 GCA_949630135.1 Balakata baccata | reverse complement strand
TTAAACAGTGAAAATCAATTCCTATAGCGTACAAGAATGGTAGATTTCTATACATAGCAGAATTAGCACCGCATGACAATAATTTAATGCGCGTTGAGTTTCAACTAGAGATCATGGTGGGCGTTCATCTGACTATTAAGTGCTAGGCAGATAAATCATTTTCAACTTTACTGCATAAAAAATACTTTTTTTTATGAGATATAATCCATCCTTTGTATTTGTTTTATTTCGCTATCCATTCTCTTGAAAATATATTTTGATCCGGTTTAATTTTTAAATTTAGTTTTTAATCTATATTATTTTTTATATATAAAAAATATATAACTTTATGTCTCTATACAGATATAACAATATTATTCGCTACGAGAATATTGTTGATAAGATATAGTAATATGTTAACATTGAAGTCATAAAATTGTATCTTTCTAAAATAAAATACGATAATATAAATTAAAAATTATATTTAAAGAGCAAATTGGATAAAAAAAATGTTTTAGTAGAAGAAATAATTAATTAATTTTTTTTTAACCAACATAATGCAAAAATGAATTGCCTTGCTTTATGAAACAAGAAAAAGGAGGTCCCAAAAATGCCACGTTACAACACCAAAAGGCTAAAGACTGGTCCCAAATTGAAATGCCAAGAATAGTCCATCCCCCTACACTACTGACTGTGGCCTGTGGTGGGGATAACCTCACTAGCTCAGTATCTATGAGATTTTCTTTTTTTGGCTAAATCCTTAACAAAATTACAAATATTCATTTATTTTTCAAAAATGAAAAAAAAAAGAGGAAAGAAAAAGACTGACAACCCCTCTAAACCAACGTATTGACCAACCACATCAGACGGATAGAAATCAGCAAATTCATTAATCATTATAAACAATTAAACACGGAAGCAAAAGAAGAAGAAGAAGAAAGCCTGCAGTTTGCATGAATTGATTGATTGATTGGTTTCTTGTTTGACTCCATCTCAGATTTCAAATCCCCATCTCCAACATTTTGTATTATATGTATTTTTTCTATATTGATCCACCAATCACATTGCACTATATATATATATATATTATGATCATAATTACTTTGAACAAATAAAAATATAATATTTGTATAACATATATAACAAAATAAAAATATTTTAACTAATATTACTAGACATTATATAAATTAGAATTTTTATAATAATAATTAATAATGTAGTTTTTCATGGCAATATACTTTTTATAAAATTAATAAATATGATGTAGTGATATAATAAAAAGGATTGCACGTAGGACGAAAGCTGTCGGAGCAGTGGGGACCATCTCTAGGGCTCGGAGCTCGAAGTGAAGTGACACGTGCCCTAGTGGCAGGCGTAAAAGGTCAAAAAAAGATTAAAAAAGAAGAAGAAAAGATGAATACTGAAAAAAAAAAAGTATTTGGCAGAAGGATGAAATCTTACACGTGGGAAGTGTATTTGTGTGAGAGTGAGTGCACGTAACGTATGACGCCATTGAAAGACAGCTAAGCTATAATATAATGTTGGTGTGTCTCTCTCTGTCATCGAATCCCAGTTAGGAAGCTTTTGACTTTTGTTTTCTATTTTTTCTTTTTTCTTTTTTGCCTCTCTTTCTTTTTATATTGAATATACACATACACAAATATCTTTTGATTAAAGGGGCTTCGTTTTAACTGATGAAGGTATTTGATAGTTTTTTATTTTTATTTTTTAGGTTAAATTGTAAAAAAATTATATAATTATATTAATTTTTTAAAAATTCAAATTTAATTATATATAACTCAAATTTTATAACAAATTTTGTCTAAAATGTACTGTATTTCTATTTGGAAATGACAATAATTATAATAAAATATAAAGTTCAAATTTTATTTTTATAATTTAGTCCCTTTTTAACTGCGGAGGAAAAGTATTTATTAACTTTAGTTGGTAGCAACATCTAAGTAAAAATGTTTAATAATTTTAGTTGATAACTGCTATTTAAAAAAACCCTAATTTGGAATTTTTTTTTGAAATAATTGGAATTTTTTTTTATAAAATGACGAAATTAATCTTTCAAAATAAGATATGCAACAAAATTTATTAAAAATAAAATACACATCTTCAAAATTAATCTCTTTAAAATTAAATATAATATATTAGATTAATAAATACATTTATGGAAATTTTTATTTATAATAAATTATATTTTATTGTTGTTATTATTTTAATTGTTAAAATACATAATTATATCAAATAGTTACCGGCTGTTTTTTTTTTATCTATATAAGAATATATTATTTGAAATAAATAATAACCCTATTAATAATTTTATATTCCAACAATAACTCAATTAATTTTACCAAATAATAGTATTAATCAGCTATTAGCTAAATCAAATGCTCCCTAAGAGCATCTCAATAATGCTCTTTATCTTACTCCTTATTAGATTATAAACAATTCACTCTCTATTTTTACTTAGAGCATCCCTAACAATACTCTTTATCTCACTGCCTATTATATTAAAAAAAATTCACTCCTTATTTTAGTTTTTCTTGAAAATTGTGTGAACTCCAATAATACTTTCTATCTCACTCTCTATTTTTATTTTTTATTAATAAAACTATCTAAAAAATGAAAAAAAGAGTAAGATAAAAAAAAAAAAGGAACAAAAAGAGAAAATAAAATTAATAAAATATTATTTAGGAGCTTCTAGTGGCACTTAAATCTGATAATAGAGAATATGTGACTTTTAGGAAGTGAGGTAAAGAGGAAAATATGAATGCTATTGAAAGATATAAAACTTCTTAAATTTAGGTAATGAGGGAAATAAAGAGGCTATTGGGGATGCTCTTATCTTGAAAAATACGTAACAATAATCTTTATCTCAATCATTATTTTAATTTTTATTAATAAAATTATATAAAAAATGAAGAGATAGAATAAGAAACAAGAAAAAGAAAGAAAGAAAGAGAAAAATAAAAAAAATTATAAAGATGCATTTGGAGAGCCAATTTCACTTCTTATATTTGAGGAGATATATTGTAAATTTAAAGAGAGACAATAAAGGAAGAAAATAAAGAGGTTATTAGAATGAAAATTTTCTTATTTTGACTCACTATTTTTATGTAAATAGAAAAATAAAGAAAATATTGGAGATGCTATAATACCTCCTTTTCTTTTAGTATTTTTACTCTTTTTTATTTTTCTTTGCTTCCCAATTATTTAAAAGGGTGTAATATAGATAAAAACAAAAATACAAAAGCTTAATTGGTCAAAATAGAAATAAATATATTTCAATAATAAAAGGTCATGCATTTTAGTCTCACAAGATGAGATCGGACAGTGAATATCTATTATCCTTTAACTAGAAGGCTTTTTATTCGAATAATGGATATAAAATATTTTTTAAAATTTTGAAAAAGAACACTTTGACCCTTAATAAGTAGACTCACAGCATATTTCAAATAAAAATGTCTTCATTTTTTAAAGATTTAGTCACCATAAGCATTTTCTAAGAACAAGCACTTTAAGGAATTAATCAAGTTTACTTTTTCATTGTTAGGCCTGTGTATAAGAAATTTTGGCCTAGTTACTTTTTTTGGGTACAATTTTGGCGTAATTACTTTATTTATATGTAGGAAAAAAAAAAAAGGGTAACCCGAAGAATGTGAAAACATGGAGAAATTTTGAGGTTAACGTTGGACAGGGACAACATCAAACAGCGGAAAAGGTTTTGGTAGCAAACACAGAAACTGCAATGTGAATGTTTGTTTGTAGAGAAAGAAAAGATGGAGCTAAAGCTTCCTTAAAGTTTGTTCCTGCTTTGCAATTTCCAATATCCATGACGTATTCAACAGTAATTTAGTTATGATGGGAATTGGAAGATGTGAAAGAACTACCAAGAACAAGTCAGAGTCCATGGCTTCTGCCCCTGCTCAGCTCTCCTTTCTGATTTCATCAAAATCGATTTGAGTTTTTCATATCGAATTTTCTGGATTTATTTAAAAATTATTAGCTCTACTAAAACTCAATTCCGTTGATAAAAGAACAAATTACTGATTCTTTTAATTTTAACCGACATAAACCAACTTTTAAAAATTAACATGACTTTTAATAAAAATATTATTTGACCTAACAATCGGAAACGATGAAATTTCAATATACTAGCTGTCATGCTGTTACAACGGTTAGTAACGAACAAAAATCCTAAATATGTATAAAAATTCATTAAACTGTATATAAAATTCTAAAGAATTTGCACAAAATCTTTCAAATATGAAAAAATCGTATCATATATTGCACTACAATGCAATATTAAATGAATGAATATTATTTTAAATGATAATTTTTTTTTAAAAGTTTATTTATAGTTGCAATTGATTAAAATTTTAGGGAAATAATCAGTAATTTGTTCATTGAAAAAATAAAATATTGTAATTATTTTTACCGCTGGATTAAAACATTATGGAAAAGTAATTCCATAACATGTTAGTTGTTACTCTAGAAATATATTATTTTATAATGAAGTTTATAATTAAAATAATGGGGCTGCAAATTTTTTCTTGCATGGTTAGCCTACCTTTGAGAAATTGATGAGAAAGCAAGTGTATGAATCTTTCTATATAAGAGTCAATGCAGATGACGACACTTGTCTATTCTATTTTTTTATTAGCAGTGCTTAGCTAATTAATTAATTAATTAATTATCATTATTTGTCATAGTTTGATAGAAAAATGTAAACCCTCCATGTTCAAATTTGAAGATTCCATGGAAGTTGAAGAAAAGACAGATGAAAATCATTAATTTTTATAATAGCAGGGAAACTTCATTTTTAAATTTCCTTCAATGAATTTTTTAATTATTTTTTCTTAATTATTATTTCAATTATTCATCCAGATTCGTATTGTATATATCTATTAAATAAATAAAATGTTCTCCATAAGTTTAAAAATACTTCGACTCGAATTCACGATATTTGATTAAGGAATAAAGGACCCTACCATTTCGAAGGGGTTTTTTTTTTAATATATTTCTTTTCAATGCTTAGTATTTTTGCGTTTGTTGTTATCTCCAGCAATCTTTTCACAACTAAGATTTAGATTTATTTGTGTCATATTCTAGCTTATCTATAGAATCTACAATTATAATTTATTTGCATGGGAATATATATATTTAATTATTTACCAATCAAAGCCAAGGTTGGACTTCTTCTTGATAGTGATAGGCGGACAATCATTCAATTAATTAAAATAATTAAGTTGAATAACTATTAATTAATAAACACATTTTTGTAGATGCATTGACCAATAGTAATACATGTAAAACTGATCTGATTAATTAGCCATAACTTTCTAGATATCCATATAATCTATCTAATATAAAATTGGACGAAAGTTGGAAGAAAAATAATGAAAAAAAAAAAGTCATATCATATGTAAAGTAATTTTTTTTTAATTGGATTGGAAGGATTTTAACTGAAATTCAGACTTTGCAATTTATGTTCTTTTTTTAAACTAAAACAAGGGATCACTGGTCGAGATTGTCATTTCTAATTAAAGTAATTAACTTCATGAGACAATCTCTATCTTGACATCACTTAGTTATAACTAGATCGGTAATTTTTGATCTAATTTGAACTTATTAACAACAAAAATAAAAGAAAATTCCTATTTAGCTTATGAGATTTGACATGAGTATATACTCATGGACGAAGCCAAGGGGGACTGGGACTTATTTATTGTTTTTTTTTTTTTTACATAGCTTTCAGCTTATAGCTAGGGTATTATAATAAGAGAAATGATACTTGCCATTATATTTTTTTTGTCTCAATTTATTACAATTAACATAAAATACTTATATTTTTAATGTAAATTAAATAAAAAAAATGGACAAGTGAATATAGTACAAGTATTTTACACTAGTTGGAGCAAAAATTATTAGGATAAGTATCATTTCTCTTATAATAGTTTAGTTTGCTTTGCTCAGCTGGCCCATAGTAAGTTAAAATTATACATATAACTTTAAGAGATTAAATTAAACAATGAAATAAATATAAATATTATTTAAATATAAGTCTAGTGCGAAAAACATAAATAAGATGATAAGAATTCTTTTATTTATAGTTGGTGTTCTCTAATATATTCGAGAGCTTTTTAAATTATAAATTTGTAATTTTTCATCAAAAAGAATTTAACATATCTTCCAACAACTATGGATGAACTTTTTTTACAGTGTAATATTTTTATCCCTCCATTAAAATGATTTTGGCTTCTTCTCTTAATATACTAATATCTCATGAAGTTTAAAAATTATAAAATTTACCATTTTGTTTTATTTCTGTTCAAATATTTAATTTTTCTGTTAAATTTTAGATATTTACAATTAGTCATAAAGTATATTCTCTTTTGTTCAAATAGTACTAGTATAATGGGTTAAATTTTAAGAAATACTAGTACAATATATCAAACATTGGAAGATACTAGTACAATAGGTTAAATTTCAGATGACAAATAGTAATTTTTTCTTTATTATTTCACTAGAATCTAACTTTTTTTAACAGAAAACGGAACGACGTATTAATATAATATGATAAAACAGATGGAGTAAATAATATAATTTTTAAATTTTATGAGATATTAGTGTATTATATTAAATTTTATGGGATAAATAGTAATTTTTCTAAAAAATAATTAGTAATTTTTCTCTCTAAAACTATGAATTTTTATCCAAACTATTTAGCTTTGATTACATGATTTATTAGTTATGTTGGGTCTCACGTTGGGTGGAGTTAGCAAATTAATGGAATTTATAATGCTTTGAATAATTTTCTACCATTCAGCTAGCTTTTGAGAAGAATTAAGTATAAAGTCATTGACTTAGCAAATTTTATATAGTATCAAAGTCATTGTTTAAAAGTAGTATAATCTGCTATACTTTCATGCTCCAGGGAACCTCCCACTGTATTATACCCTCACAACGGGCTTAGGCATGAAAGGGAAGTGTTGAATCCCACATTGGGTAGAATTAGAAAATTAATGGAGTTTATAATTGATTGCACAATTCTTTACCTTTGAACAGACTTTTAAGAAGAGTTAGATTAAAAAACATTAACTAACCGAATTTTACAGTTATTATTCATAATTTTGATTAGCAAAAGAATAAATATTTATAGTCTTAATTTTCTTCCAAACTATATGTAGTTCTATCCAGAACTACACAAATTTAATCCATGATTTATTTTAAAAATTTACTATTTAATTGGTAAATTAATGAATTTTTCTCATAGTTTTATTCAAATTTACGTTGTTTTACTCATTACATATAAGAATTGTTTGATATTGCTGTTGAGTGTCTCAAAAGCATGTTTTAAATTTTTTTTGATTTAATTGATTAATTTTTAAAATTTTTTATAAATTGTTTTTTTCTAAACCTGCTTTTAGAAAAAACATTTATTTACTTGTTTCTACTAAAAACATATCTAAAAAAAAAAGCCGAAAGTGACTTTACTGAAATGAATATATAGTTCAATAACTTTTTTTTGAACTAAAAATTTTATTTTATAATTTTATTATCATAAGAGCAAAATTAAGTAATCATAAATAAAATTACCCTATAGTGAAACCTGTAATCCAACTCAAAACTCAACCCGAACCAATAATGATCCGAATAGGAGATGACTTGAACTCGAGTTCAACCCACCCACTTGGGATTAATTACATTCATGGTTACTGAACTTTATATTACTTGCATCTAAATAACAATTTTTTGTTTTGTAACACTAAAATCACTAAATTTTATAAATTATTACAACAGAAAAACTCATTTCTTGTAGATTTGTTGGGTTATAATGATATTACAATTATACCATTAGTTACCTCTGGCTATATTTTTTGACGAATTGCAAAAAAAATTATTGTTGATAATGGTATCACAACTCCACCATTAGTTATTTCTGACCACATTTTTCTACAATTCGTCAATAAATGTGGCCAGAGATTACTAATAGTAAAGTTGTGATACTATTATAATATAACAAACATATAAGAAATGAACTTTATAACTGATACCTTGTTAAAATTAGCCAACAATGATTTTTTTATAATAATTTATAATGTTTAGTAATTTTAGTATTATAAAACAAAAAAATTGTAATTTACATACAAGCAAAAGTTCGGTAATCATATGTATATAATTAACCCACCCCGAAGCCGATTAGTGCACAAACCCACTGTAAGAAAATGCAATTTTTGGAGAACTGAATTTGGAACAAAAAAGGCCAGTGAGAGTATATTTATAACAATGTAAACATTATGTACAGGAAAAAAAAATGAAAGTGATCAATTAATGACTTCATAGTAACCAATCTCCATTCAAATAATAACAAAAAAGATTTGATAGTGGCTATGAAGTATGGACACTTTAATTATACATCATGTTGCATTTTTAAGACTAAACCGAAATATTCTAGATACATTTTATAATTTTCTAAAATTTAAATTTTTTTTTTCAGAAAACCTAAAATTTTTATATAACACTAATTATTATTCAGTATATTTAATTAAATGCCACATACAATAATTTCTGTGTCCTATAATTTTAGAAATATTTGTATATGTATCCGTGTTATATAGAGTGGTGGTCTATAATTTATACGATTGAAGTATAGGCTTTAACAGGTCAACAAAAAGGGATAATTTTTAATAATCAGTTGATATGATAATGGAAAATTGAAGGATAGAGAAAGATATGGTAGCCAACTGGAGCATGCATATATTTATTGTTGGTATTGTACATTATAAATATATTTTGTTCACTATCCTAACAAACTTAATTATATTTTCCTTTTTTAATAATTATTTTTTTTATATAGATTCGTAATAATTAGACACATTAAACTTCAAATTCAATACCTCTCATTAATAAAAAAAAAAAAAAAACTCAGTGTCATTTTATATGACTCTTTAGGGGCATTTTACAGTCTTATTTAATTTAAGTATAAAATTGACAAATATATGGTAATACTTAATTACTTTTACATTGTTTAAAAATATTATAAATTAGCATATTGATAACTACTATATTTAGATTATAGTAATAATTAAAATTTAAAATTATTATTAATTTGATGCCATATAATTAATATAATAATAATCTTAAATTCGATATTAATTAATAATATTTTACAAAAATCATTTTATGCTATGTTCTACTCTCATAGCATCTTTGATAAAATTACGAACAAAACCTGATAATTTAATGATTTTCAATGTAAAATTTTATGATATTGCTGATAAGGACAATGAAAATTAATATAAATTTGGAAAAGTTCTATAAAGATTAATTCCACTATGTCATGCTAACATTTTATGAAGACAAGATTGTTTATGAAGAATTCCAATTTTCCACAAAAATGTTCTTTTTAATTAATTAATAAACCTTTTCAAGTCAAAGAAAAATCAAATTTTGGGTTTGTTGAAGCGAGTTCAACATCATAAGTTTAAGGGATAGAAGAAATCTTTTTAAGAAAAAAAAAAAAAGAATAGAAGAAATAGTTTATAATTATGATGTAATTAATTTTAGATTTGTTTAATTTATTTTGAAATGATAGTACTGAATTTACAACTATGAAATTCAACTGTTTATATTTATCTAATTCTAATATGATATCATATTTATAAGAAGACTAATCGTTTACGTCAAAGATTAAATTAGTATGTGGTTAAAAAAAAGAAGAAAAAGTCTAGACAGATAAAAAATAATGAATTAAGCAATAATAAATATACAATTATGTTCTAACGGTTTAGGCTTATCTAATACAAATAGCGTTTGATCAGACTAATCAACTTTCAAATGTTAATTATTATGCTCAACGTATTCAAAGAAATTGAACAAGAAATTTAAAACACTCAGAAAATTGCAAAGAAAATAAAAAGGTTGTTAGCTTTGAACAGCAACATATGCATCGTAGTCTCACGTTTGCAATGACTTAATCAAAAGTTTATTTTAAAAAAAAAACACTTAAACTAATTTTGTTTAATTAATGATTTAAGACAAATTATAGGCATACATAAATTAATATTTTCTTTTCAAAGGAGAATCTTTCTTTCTTTCCATGCATATTGCTAATTTTATTTTTTTTTTTAAAATTATTGCTATGACAATAATATAACGTTGGTACAAATTTTAAAATTATGTTAACTATATGTAATTAAATATTATTTAGTAAAACTTAAAAGAAAAGCATAAGTGAGAGAGAGGCCATAAATTTTTAATTAATAATATTTTTTAAAAATTAGTTATGACATGATTAATCTGATAAGTATTAAATTTATATATAGTTATTAGTAATTAAATCAAAGGCTTCAACATTAATTTTGTGTACATGTACATCAAATATTTGTAGCATGAAAAGCCCTTATGCAGCTACAGTGTTTTAAAATTTTAATATATAAGAAAATAATTTCAAAGAGAAAAAAGGAAATTCTAATGACCAAAAAAAATTAAAATATTTAATAATTGTGTGGAAATTTGCCCCATTTTAAAATTTTTCACATATGTGAACTATATCTGGTTGTTACAAATTTTTTTTTTTTTTGGGATTTATTGAACATTTTTTTGCCTTGAATTTCTTCCAAAATAAATGTGTAAATGCCAACTATCAGACAAACCCATCAGTAATTTTATCACTTTACTACGTTATTTTTATCTAATTTTGTGTACTTAAGTGCAAAAGTAGCATATAATTAATATAAAGTTTGGCAAAAAAATGACCCTATATATAGTACTAAAAAATCTAAGGCTTTTGGTATAATACACTGAATATATTAAATACACTTGAATTTTTACCAATAATAGTAGGTTGATTAACCTACTCAATAAATTACATATTATTTGATATAATGGTTAGAATTAAAAATAAATAATCTAATAGTTATAAATGTTATAGTGTATCAATACATCATATGCGCAGAAGAAAACTCAAAATATAATAATTATTAGAATGACAAAATTGAAAGGGTATTACGAATTTTCCTTTTTTTTTTATTTTTGTTTTAATTGTTATTCACTTATTTGGCACTAAAAGCGCTTGAAGCAAAATTTAGCAAAATTAAGAAAAAAAAAAAGGGAAAAAGCAACACCATTAATTCTCTTTCATTCTACACATGTAAAAATTAAAATCCGTATTCAGTTTAAGTAATTATTGTTTTTCAAATGTTTGTGTTAGACAGATTAATTAAAACACAACGGCTAATTGTTTTAATTAATAAATAATACGATCCTCTAGTTGGAAAATTTCTATGAACATTGTTTATATATATATATATATAAAACCTGGAAAGCAAATTGAGTGTTGATAGAAGGTATTATCTTCTCAGGTGAAAGGAGGAAAGCAACACTATTAATCAACCCTGTAGTCAATTGGCTCATAATTCATATGCTCTATCTATGCAATCCATAGCTTGGAATATTAACTATAAATGTTTTATATTTCTTATTTTGGTATGCTCTTTACAACCTTACTACTCTAGTTTATATATATATAAAGGAAAAAATTGGAGTTTGATTTTCAATGTCCTACAATCTTGTAGGATCTATCCAAACTAGTCCTTAGCTCACTATTCTTGTTCACCACTTATGAAATTGTAATTTTCTTTTTACAAAAGGTCCCTTCAAATTTGAGATTTTACGTATCAGTATCGTTAAGTTAAAATTTATTGGCTATAAAATTGTAATTTGATTTCTTATTTATTTATTTTTTTTGTTTTACTTGTGAGTATAGGTTTCACAAATTTTGTATTTTAGCTTTTTATTTTTCTATATCATGTGTTATTGTATGTGCTTACTGCAACAATTAATTTAATTCATGAATGAATATATGGAAGAATTTAGATAAGAATTTCCTTGTCATGATATGAGAACTACTAATTGGAAATTAATTTGGCAATATACTAATTTTATTATTAATCACGGCAATAGAATTAATTTAATAAATTATAGCAAAAATTCAAATTTGAAATAGAGCAATTGGTTGCCTTTCAAATAGTGGACATTGCTATAAATGTTATATATGTCAAAATTTGAAAGCCATATGGCATTGATGAGTCAGTTCCAAAACGTAAATATTATTTAACTTTGATTTGTTAAGGACAAAGAATATGATGGATTGGACTACCAATGTGTTAATTAATTCTTACTAATTACGTGCTAATTAATGGATTAATAGTATGTGATGATAAAATTAGAAACTAAAGCAAAATGGTTAAAATAGGGATGCATTAATTTGGGTTTGTCCTAAGTAAATTTGACAATGATTGTAGTACTAGTTTTAATGTTCTTTTGCATTTAACGTTATCTATGTCACACACAGAAAATTATTGTCAAAAAAAAAAAAAAAAAAGCATTGCCAAGAAATATGTTAATAACAGTATCAGTTATTTAGTTTCACTAATGCCAAAAGGCTCATACTTTGAGGTATCGATACGCTTAGATATAACAATGATTTACATTATAAGAAATTTATTTAATGACTGAGATTACAAATCAATAAACAGTTTAAATGAAGTGTATATCAATCCAGCAGTTGGTATGCTACGTAAAAGGATATATTCCAAAATGCATATTTAATTTTCTTTTTCTTTTGTACTTTTTAACAGAAAAACTATTTGAAATATCCCTAATATACCTGCAATGGTACCGTTTTGGTGCATGAGGCTATAAAATATCGAATTTGGATTTCCAATTGAACTTTTATAAAATAAAAATCTGAATAGAGCATAGGGAGTCTCAATGTTATTATAATGATATTGTTTTATCTCTTTGCTTGTGGATCGGTTAATTTGTTAATAAAATAATCAAAGACGAGGGAATGGTATTGGTGTATGAACAAAGGAGAATAATAGTATGGGAAAAACTAAGTGAAAAATTAGTTAATAATTAAGTATGACTTAAGTTAATTATAAATATAACATGGACCCAATGGTGACTGGATTTTATTTATTAAAACTAAACAAGTTGAAGACAGTTATAAATTTATCAACCCATTATTACTAAGTCTAAGGTTTGGAAAATGTCACAATAAAAGAAGGGGCTGTGGCTATCAATTCAATTACTTGTTGAATTTCTTCTTAAAGGGACTTTGGATCCCTTTGAAAATAGGAAAAAGACTGATTAAGCAAAGGTGTTATGTGAGGAAAATCAAAATAGAAACTTGGGAAATTCTATTTTACTTATGTAATTAAATAATTAATCCATTAAAAAGTTTGGAAAACTGATTGAATATGTCTATTATTTTTACAGGATTAATTTCATTTATGATTATTATATTTTTGATAATTTGAATAAAAATAGTTTTTTTTTTAATTTTTACCATAAAAATCATTTAAAAAATCACTTACCGTATAATTGCTGAAAATAATTTTTATAAAAAAAAAAATGAAAGCATAATAACCATTTGTAAAATTATCATACTGTACAATTATATTTATAATAAAGTACAATTCTTTTTACTGTAAAAACCAAGTCTTTTGTGTGTCTGAGTGTGTGTGCTGTATATATTTTATATTAAAAGGCAACCAGAGCTGCAGCAGACCCTTCCCTCACCATAAGTTTATGTAGAAAGTGAAACCCATTGGCCATTTGATTTTTGCAGCAGATTCTGGAGAGAGAGAGAAATGGGTAGAGCTCCTTGTTGTGATAAGGCAAATGTGAAGAAGGGGCCATGGTCACCAGAAGAAGACTCAAAGCTTAAAGATTACATAGAAAAATATGGGACTGGTGGGAATTGGATTGCTCTTCCTCAAAAAGCTGGTAAGATTGATCAGACTAGCTAAGGATTTCAATTTTTTTCTTTCTTTCTTTCCTTTTTTTTTTCCTGATTGTGAAAGCTAATTTCTTTGATGTTTTTCTCACATGGGTTTTTGTTGTTTTGATGATTCATGTTATATATATGATCAAGGCTTGAAGAGATGTGGAAAGAGTTGCAGATTGAGATGGCTTAACTATCTGAGGCCAAATATCAAACATGGTGAATTTTCTGATGAGGAAGATAGGATAATCTGCACCCTATTTGCAAGCATTGGAAGCAGGTACATTAATAATTATAACCTATAATTTTTCCATTTTCCTGTGATCCATCATTTCAACTGATAAAAACTTAAATTTTTTTTATCTTTTTGTTCTTGATATATCTGTACCGAGATGGGCAATAAAGAAAATAGACAATTTTATTTTTATTTTTATTTTTTTTACCTCTTACTACTTAATTAAGAAAGAAAAAGAAAAGAACACATCAAGAATAAGAATCTCTTGTTTTTGGGTAATTGCTATGCATGCATGACAAGTTTTAGATCCAACATGAAGACCTAATTACAGCTGTTGATGGGTACTTAAAGATCAAAACTGAAGACTAAGATTTATTTAATTAATTAAAATTTCTTGTTAATGGAAATTATTTTTCTTATTCTTCTCTAACATGCAAAAACTGCAGATGGTCAATTATAGCTGCTCAGTTACCAGGTAGGACTGACAATGATATCAAGAATTACTGGAACACAAAACTGAAGAAAAAGCTTATGGCCATGGCTCCTCAATCTCAAAGAAAATCTTTACCACTTTCATCTCATCATCTTCAAAATTCAACTTTATCATCACAAATTTCACTGTTATCTCTCTACAAAGACTCTTCTTCTTGTGCTTACCCTTATTATCCTACTACTTCCACCATTAAACCAGGTTTTAATGGATTTGAACCCTTTTCATCAATTTCATCAATCCCATCAAGTCTTTTAGGCAATAGTAGTAGTAGTAATAATAATATGTCAACAGATTCGTCATCTTCAATCTTTCAAACCCAAGAAGGGTTAGTGAATCCCATGCAGTACTATCATCATAATCAAGTGAAAGAGAATCAAAATCTTCTTGTTTTTGGAAGTGAAGCAAGTTGCAGTTCAAATTCAGGTGGAAGTTATAGCCAGATGAGTTTTAACAGAGAGATCAAACAAGAAGATATGGGATTTCAAAGCTATATCTCAAATGGGTACCAAGAGAATCAAAAGTTCGTGCTGAGTTATGGTGATCATCATGAGAATTTGAATCAGACAAATGGGTATTTTGGGGAAACAGAAACACAAACACCGTTGGATTATCTTGATGATGTGAAGCAACTGATTAGCAGCAGCAGTAATAACAATGATAATAATAGCAACAACTTCTTGCTGATTGATGAAAACAAGACACAACAAGAGAAGTTGATGTACCTTTACTACTACTGACTGTAAGTAAAATCAAGGAAGATTTGATGGGGTAAGGTGAAGAAAGAAGAGTGAGAGATCAGAGAGATTTCAGATATGACTTTGAGTTTCATGGGGGTTTGTGTTGTGTTTTTCTGATGAAATATAAATGAAAAAAAAAAAACATTTCTTCTTTTGACAGTACATTGGTTTGTAAAAATCTCTAAAAAAAAAAAAGAAGTTTTTATTATTTTCTCCCTGCATTTCTTTTTGGGAGACTGAGACTGATCATAGATAATGATGACTATACTTAAAAAAACAAGAAAAAAGGATAATCATGGATATGTGTTGTGCTGTTTCTCACTCACTCACTTAGTTCTATCAGAAATAATTGTTTTGAAAAAGTTCATAGAGAAATTTATCATCATTACAATTTACTGGTGTTTTACTTGAAAACTGAGATCATCAAAACAATTTCTTCACTAAAATCTCATGTAATTTGTGAATCAAACCAGCTTGAAATAATTTATGGACTATAAATTAGTGATGTAAAATGTCATGTAAATGAGTCAATTACATATTTATCAAGTAAAAATTCATCATTGATTCGATAAATGGATGAATTTACAGACTGATTTAGATAAGATTTTTTTATTATTTTATCAGAAATAGAAATTTATTTAAGATTTTGGGTTTAGTTTCAAAATTTATTTATATTTTTCAAAATGAGATATTGATGAATCATAATCACTATAACTATCTGAGTTTTAAGGCTAATTAATACTTTTGTTTATGAAAAATAAAAACACATGTATCTGTCTTTCTTATAGTTTACAATGCTCACATGATTCAAGAATTTGATGTCAAGGCTTAGCAAAAAAGGAAAGATGGAAAAAGTAAAAGAAAAGACACAAATGAGCACAATATATATATAATCTGACTGAAATTTAAAAATAAATATTATTAAGTAAAATTTATTAATTTTGAGCACAATACTTTAATAAATGCGTTGATTCTTTTTTTTTTTTTAAAGAAATGTGTTGATTCTTAAATGAATATAAACATTGAATTTTTATTTTTATCTTACTGCCACATGTAGAGTTCTAAATTTGATTTATTGATACCCCATGAAACTTTGAAATTAATTTGGGTTGAGATGTGAACACTGTAGTGCCATTGTTTCTGAACAGCCTAGAATCTTTTTACATGAACTAGGTCTGACTCAAAGATGGGAACTTTGTCTACTACAAATTTTTTTAATAATAAGAAGCTGATGATATAAATTTTGGATTTTTGTGCCCCCCTTTTCTTTTTTCTTTTTTTTAAAGGACTGAATTATTAATAATAAAAAAAGGACTGAATTATTAATCATTATCTTAGTCTTCTTCCATATATATAAATATATAATATGTTTATTTTTTCAATTTTGATATAATATACTTTTATTTTTTTGATATTTGAAAAATATACGATTTATTCCTTATAGTTTGATATAATATACTAATATTTTTTTGTGGTTTGAAAAAAAATATAATATACTAATAAAAATGAATATTCTCTTTTGTTCGAGGATGTATTAGTCTAATAAATCAAATTTGTAAAAAGGTACTAGTACATTATGTCAAAATTTTATATGGTAAATAATATAATTTTCAATCCTCAAGAAGGTACTAATGTATTATGTCAAATTATAATGAGCAAATTATATATTTTTCAAATATCAGAAATGTACTAATATATTATATCAAACTAGATAGAGTAAATAACAATTTTCTATATATATATATATATATTTGTTTTCTTTTGATCACCTTTGATGTGAATATTAGTATGAACGTTTGATCATAAAGGCCATAAATGAAATTATTCGCACATTGGATATAATCAATCAAAGATTCTAATTTTAACAAATTAATTTTCATATGGTACAAATTGTTTTATGTGTCTTTTTTTTTAATCCAATTGACTTTCAATTATAAGAATTAAACATGAAAAAAAAAATAATATAATGTCCCAATCACTCAAGATTAAAAAAATAATAATTAGAGAAGTTGCTGTTCATCACATTTGAATTCACTTTAATTAATTTAGCCTTAACATTTTATGCTATAGCAGCCATTTTTTGACTAAAATTAAGAAATATGAGCAATTAATTTTAACCTCTTATATTAGAGAGATCGATTATTTTTTTTCCTTTTTAAGATAAGGGAAAACTAATAATTTCCAAGATAAAAAAGAAAATTGACACCAATCAAACTTCAAAAATAGTTAGAATATATTGAGTATTGTATAGCATATATTCACTAATATATAATGCTTATGTTAATACTTCGACTAGTAATAAAATAGTATTTCCAACTCATGAAATAATAAAGGAAAATAAAAAATAAGTTTAATAATTGATATTTATTTTTTTATTTTGGGTAGGTAGTACTAGAGATTATATAATATCCAAATATATAATACATAAACATGGCAATGAACATGCATGGCCCTTGACATTTTTAGTACGTTTTCATACAAATAAGATATTGATTTCTTAGTAGGCAATAATGCAAAAAGAGAAGCTTAATATACCCAAACATTATATCTTAGCAAAAATATAACCAGCCATTTGTAATTATTCATTTTCGCTTGATCTAAATAGCCTTTTAAATTTTATTTTTAGTCTAGTTTATCCCCTAAAAATTTAAATTTTCATCATAATATATCTATTTGTCTATTGAAAAGTACCCAACAATAGCACATGTATTTCACGCTTTGATATATTTTTTTCGATATGTTACACTTATTAGAGGTGTGTCCAAAAGACAATCGCCTTATACACTTAGTGTAAACATTCATAATGATATTCTTTCATTAATTTGATGTCCATTTGATATATGAATTGATAGTGATCTTAAATCATTTAATGACATCTTTAATACATAACATAGCATGAAGGAATTCATGATGAGATCATAATAATGAGATTTCATGTATAATTACGTTAGCATTTAAATTATCCCTAGTCATATGATCAACAAGATGTAATATTGTTGATCCGAATAGACTAATATATGTTATACTTCTTGATTAGATCAAACAATAAATCTCATAGGCTGTGAGCCATATCCAAAATATTCATAAAGTCCATATCCAACAATCCACAGAGTCACAATTATCACCAATATATCAGAGTCAAACTCCTTTTACATAAGGTCTTACAACCTTGGAGAGATCCATAAATATGGCAACTACCTCAAATAATCCAACTCGTTCACTTATTGCTACTCCATTTCAAGAAAGGTAGTCCATCACATGTTCTCCTTTGTTTTTTAGAAGTAATTATCCTTATTGGAAAGTAAGAATGTGTCATTTCTTATAATATAATGACTTAGATTGCTGGGAATATATTTTGGAAGGATATACTCATCCTACAAAGGAAGATGAAACAATAAAGAAATGACTGAAGAAGAAAAGCAAGCAACAAAAGCAAACTCTAAAGCAATGAGCTTTCTATTCTGTGGGCTAGATACAAATGAATTCAACAAGGTTTCTGGATGTGATATAGCTAAGCAAATATGGGATAAGTTGGAAACAACCTATGAAGGAACTGAAGAAGTCAAAGATTTAAGGATTCATGTGGTGGTGAATGATTATGAAACTTTCAGAATGAAGTAAAATGAAACCATATCTGAAGCTAGTGACAGATTTATGAAAATCACAAATGCACTCAAAGCTTTTGAAGAACATATTAGTGAAGTTCATCAAATCAAGAAGTTTCTAAGATCTTTGACATCAACATGGGAATCAAAAGCAGCGATTTTGCTGGACAAAAACATTTGCAACATGTGATATGATGAGATAATTGGTTCTTTATTATCACATGAAATGCTAATAAATTGTCAAAGTGTTATTATAGATAAAATGGAGAAAATCAAAGAAATTGCTTTTAAAGCTTCTTCGAGTGATAATAGCTTAAGTTTGAGTGACAAAGAGCTCAAAATGATGGCAATAATATTTAAAAAGATGCTCAAGAAAGGAATAAGAAAGTCTCATAAGAAGCACAAAAACAAAAGCAAATATGGAAAATAAGAAAAGCATCAGAATACCTAGAATAACAATGATGTTGTGTGCTATTAATGCAACCAGTCTGGGCACATTAAACTAAAGTGTCCAAAGCTGAAACACAAAGAAAAGAAATATAAGAAAAGAGTCATGATTGCAACATGGAGTAATAGCAAAGAATCAAGCTCAACCAAATCAAATGAAAACGAAATGGCAATAATGGCATTAATGGCTGATATTGAAGATGCTGAAAAAAAAGACTTTGGACCTCAATCTTGACCAAAACTCTGAGGTAAGTGATTCTAACTCTTCTAATGATGATGAACTTTGGAGATATTTTGAAGAGTTGCATTCTAAGTATGGTAAGTTGAAGAAAAAGTATGTTGCTTTAGAAAACTCATATATTGATTTGAAAATCTTGCATGATGATCTTTTGAAAAAGTATGATGATTTTGTTAAAGAGGTTGAAAAATCAATTGAAAATGAGTTAAAAGCTATTGATCTTTATAATGATGTTGTAAGACAAAATGCTTTGTTGCATGAGGAGATTATAAATAAGAACAAAGAGATTGAAAAGCTTTTATATGATAAATGTATATTAATTAAAGAGCTTAGATATCATAGACATTCATTTGGAAAAGATAAAAAGATTATTGTTGATGGTTTTGTTAGATATGTTAAAGATGATACACATTTTGAGAAAAATATTTTACATCTTTTTCCTCACATCATATGTTTTTATTGTAACAAGAAGGGTCATATTTCTAAATATTGTTATTTGAGAAAGAATGTTAATATGAAGAAGATTTGGGTTGTGAAATGAACTTATCATTTACAAACTAGTCATCAAAAAGTGGAAAATTCATATTTATGTGCTAACCAACAAGGACCCATAGCAAAATGGGTACCAAAATCAGCTTGAATTCTTATAGATTTATCAAAGGAGCACCTCAAGTATAACATGATGATTTTTAGATAAAGGTTGCTCGAGACATGACATGAACATGTGGTAAAAATTTTGTCTTATGACTCAAAGCTACAATCAAAAAGAAAATTCTGGAAATTTAGAAGAAATGTTGGCATGGATAGTGCATCAAAGTAATTGACATCATTTGAAGTATTTCTGAAACTATCCCTAATAAAATTAAGTGAAAGTTAAATGATATTTGCAAATATTATTTGATGTGTCATTTTGTGGCATCTGCATAATTATTAGAATTCTGTTAGAATACTCTGCTATATTAGAATACTTGCTTGAAAGGAATTCTAATTGAATGAGTATTTTGAGTTAATGATGTATTTAATTAGTGTTTTATAATTTTATCCTCATATTTTAAAAGAGCGAAAATTTTAAATTAAGGGTAAATGTGTCATTTGATCAGAATGTCTATCTCCCTCCTTTCTTTTTATTTCATTGCAAAAAAGGCCATACACTTTATCTTTCTGCAAAAAAAATTTAGACACCAAGATTAAACTTTGTGGAAGGTTAAATTTTCTGAGTAAAATAAATTTTTTAGGTAAAAAAAAATTGGTGCAGTTTTTGTTATAGGTTTTTAAAATTTAAATAAGAGCTATAGGAAAAAGAAATATTAATTGTAGAAAAGTGACACATTTTCCAACAAATGTTACTCTCAAATTTGACATACCCATCCTTGAACTTATATAGTTGTCTTCTCTTTCAAAATATAACCTTCATTCACCTTCACGGCAAAACCTTCTTCTTATCAATACTAGTAATAGCCAAAAACCCAAATTAGTGGTTCAGGAAAAAGTGGTAAGGAAATCACGACATTTTGACCGACGATGCCATGAAAGACAAGCTACCAGCACCAGATTTGTCTTTATGGCCGATAAGAAGTCACCTGATTTCGATTATGTTTTAGACGACATCGACTTCGTCAGCATCAGCTCTATATTTGTCCTTGGTTGACAGTAACGCTGCCTACTTCTGATGTTCCTCATACGATAATGACCTGCCAGCTACAAATCTACTCTTGGATATTAAGAATCTAAACCCATTCAATGACAACTCTGTTTTTTAAAGATAATCTTAGTCATTATTTTTCAAAATATATGATGGGTCAGAAAATGAAAAGAATCCAGAAGGTAGTAATTTGTAAAAAGGAAGATCAAATACATGATGGTTATGTCTTTGATAGCCAAAAATTAGTATAAGAAGGCGATGTAGATATTCAAGTAATCTCATTCTCTACTAATTTTGAAATTTATGGGTTGCAAAATTCTTGAAAATAAATAGGCAATGTGTGAAGATTGATAAAAAGCAAAGTTTAAAAAAAATTAGTGGCTGGAATTGATATTTTTGTCTTGCATTGGTTAGATAATATTTGACAGTAGAATGCTCTTTATACAAGAGTTAAACCATTGCTGTGATTTGCTTTTGAATTAAAGTAAAATTAGAGATTTTCCTTTAACAGTAAAGTTGCAATATCTTAAATTAAATTGAAAAATACTATGAAAAGAATGAAAATTGAGTTTAAAGTAGAGTCTGTAGTTGATATATTAATGATAATTGTGACTCTGTGGACTGTTGGATATGGACTTTATGAATATTTTGACAATTTTAAGGATGAAGTAATTTTGGATATTTGAATTATGATTGATATTTGCTAGATTTGCTTGATTGATATTTTGCCTTGTGATAAATTAAATTTTCTGAGTGAAATTGAATATGAGTTGAATATAGTTGAATAGTTGAAATTCTAAAATAGTATTGATACTGAGATTATTCAATTGGTAATAGTTTATAACAAGAATTGAATAATAAAATTTTTGGATGATGACTTGTTTAAGGGTGATATATTTATACTATTAATTTTGGTGCTCATTTAGGATTACTATCTTAACAAGTTGAGATTGGAATATACGAATACCTTGCTGATATTATACGTTTTAATGCAATCTAACATAAATAATGAGAAATATTTTGATTTTTGGTTATTTTTGAGCAATATGAAAGGTTAGAGCTATATACATTTCGAATATGTCTCAACAAGTTATTTTTTTTAAATAGCTAATATTATGTATTTGAAACTGATCTTGAACTTTTGAGTTGTAATATATTGTTGACAGATTAATATGTAATGTCCTTATGTCATTTAAATCTTTGGCATTTTAAATTAGATTACTAAAGTGTTATTATTGATATATCACTGGTAAATTGGGCTGAACTAGTTGCACTTTTTGGTTATATATGATATGTTAGATCATTGTTATGAATTTTTGAGCTTGAGATATGTTGATGACTGTATTATTCTTTGGAATTACATATGATGAAATCTGAATATTGGTACTTTGAACAAACTAAATTTATATTTTGACTATGCATATAATGAGTTTATTTTGATTGCATACCCTTTTATGAGTGATGACCAAAAGGAAGAGAAATACGTTAATTTGATTTTGATATTTGTTTGACAAAAAAAGGAAGAAATAAGTAATTTGAGAATGCATGCTTGCTATGAATAGAGTTGAATTCTAACAAAATGTTTCTTATTTTATAAGTGGTATTTTGATGGAATTTAGATTCTAATATTTAAATGAAAATGCATATACTTTGTACATTCTATTTTTGAGGAATTGTATTTTTAGATGATACCTTGCTGAAATTTTTATTACCCTCGTATGCATGAATTAAGGGGGACATTTTTTATGAGCTAACTTTGAACAAATTCTAAGTATTGAAATCAAGATTTTGTCATCATCAAAATGGGAGAGAATGTTGGTTCAAAGGCTACATTGGTTATGTTCTAAAAGTTTTGATAATTATAAAACCATGACATATCCTATAGAATTTATTATTTTATTCTTTCAATTTTAGATTTAAATATAAAATATGGAGAAGACATATAATTCTTAAGAAAAGAAGCATATATGTATAGCAATAAAATATACTAAGATTAATTTATAAAGTCATTATAGTATGTATCAAAAGTGAAACTCAAATATGTTAAAAAATATTAGAATTAAAATATTTTTTATCTGCTAGAAACCTAGTATTCTAATAGTATGCTAATTGTGCACTGACAATTTTTACTAGAAGATAAAATAACGGCTAGTTGTTAAAGTGGTTTTTGTCTCTACTTGCTGGTTTTATATTCTAAAACTATAAATACATGATGGAAAGATGTTTTGAATGTTGCAAAATACAAGATTCATAAAAAAAAATTGTTCTTCATCTCCTACAAAGTTTTTCCTTCCACTTAACCTTCACATTTTACATTTGGCTCTTAGCCTCTGCTGTAATCTTCAAATTCGTACTTGATTAAAGTGTATTTGAGTTGTAAGTTTTCAAGTATAACTATAAAACTTGTTTTGGGTTGTTTAGCACCTAGGTTAAAAGCTGTTCAAGTGTTTTTAAGTTTTACTTTGTAAAAACTTGGGTTTGGGTTTGAGAGCATAGACTAGAATGTCTAGGGCTATAATTGGTTTGATTCTTGCACTTGAAAAGAATTTCTAATGGAGAGAAAACTTTTAAGATTGTGTCTTGAGGAATAGATGTAGGCAATGGTACCGAATTACTATAAATTCAATTGTGTCAAGCTATTCTCTCTTCTCATATTCTCAAGTTGATATTATGATTTGTTGAAAACATTTTAAATCTCATTTTTATATTAAAGGTGTTGAAAAGTAATTTTTTTTTAATACACATTTGTGCTTAAATTTGTTTGAACTTTTTGTTACAAATAAAAGAGATGATTTATTTGACAAAAAATTGATTTTTGAGGTTGAGAAATATTTCAGGGCATAAACTTTCATTTTATGAAAAGAAATTTCAAATTATCTGTGCTAGTTTTCTGCCCAGAATTAGCATACTACTAGCTTATTCCAAAAGCGTGAGTCAGTTTGTAAAAACTATAATTTATTTAAAACCTCAATTTATCCCCTCTCTTAAGCTATTTTGGGACTTACAATTAGTATCAGAGTGAGGTCATAGGTTCGAATCCCCGGGTGTCGCTGGGGGGAGATTGTTGGATTATAGGATCCATGATCGACCTTAGGAATTTGCTACCTTTTGACAGAGGTGCAACTTTATTACCTTAAACCCAAGATAGATTCCTGTAGGGTACCCCCACAGTTCACAA
Organism: Balakata baccata; assembly: GCA_949630135.1. Classification (NCBI taxonomy): domain Eukaryota; kingdom Viridiplantae; phylum Streptophyta; class Magnoliopsida; order Malpighiales; family Euphorbiaceae; genus Balakata; species Balakata baccata. The sequence continues at coordinate 413 of CATIWF010102575.1, read as the reverse complement.
CGGTAGCGCAGAGCCCAACTACTGAGTGGTGGACAGATATGAGGGGCTTCGCAAGGCACATAAGTACCTCGGCAGGTTGGGTTGTTAAGCACCGATGCCACTCCCATATGTGGTAGCAAATCCCTATAGGCAATCGTAGATCCTTAATCCAACATCTAAATTATTCTTAGTCATATGATCAGTAAGATATGACATTGTTAATCTAGATAGACTAATACATGTTATATTTCTTGATTGGATCATGCAATAGATCTCATAAGCTGTGAGCATGAGATGTTCAGAGTTAATATGTAGATACTTTCTAGGAATAGTCAAGTACATTGGATGACCTGTTATGAGACAATCATATGGATTATCTATTCAAATGTCAATGATAGTCTCATCATAGCAATGTTGCAAATATCTTTAGACTT
>CATIWF010102561.1:0-13175 GCA_949630135.1 Balakata baccata | reverse complement strand
GACATTTCTCCCCTCTGATCTGATCTCTTCTGGGCTTTAGCGCCCCGTGGCCATTGAAATCCATGATCTTCAGTGTCCCATGGACCCCTCTCAACTGCACACTACTCCTTCAGTTAATTATGAAGAAGATGAATGGGGTATTTTTCTCCCGTTCATTCCCGTTTCTCCTTCTGTTTTCTTTTTGTTTCTAGAGGAAGGAAGGGCGAAAAAGTTTCGATCTTTGCAGCCTTTTGAGCTTTTAATTATGCTCAATTGATTATCTGATTGAAATGTCTGATAGGAAATAGTATTTATTTTTAAAGATTCTGCTGAAATCAGTATATTGGATAGCATAATCTGCCATAGAATTGCAAATGTGGTGGTTACATGGTAACTTGGGTGTGCTTTTCTTTTTTTCATAGATGTTTGTAGTTTTTCTGTTGGCTTAATTTGCTTGCAATATTTTTCTGGCATGTCAAAATTTTTAATATCCAACGCATGAGTAGTTGTCAAAGACTCAAAGTATTTCCAGGTCTTAAGGAGATCCGATCTGTTGGGTTAGAACTTGAGTTGAACTTGAACATGCAATTGTTTTGTAGCAGGAACATGACACTCTGTGCTCCCTTTTTGCTGAAGATTTTCTTCCTTGAGAATCAGGAATTGGTAAAATATTTATGAAAATCAATAATATAATGACCTGCAATTACTTATTCTGCTGTTAAAAAGAAAAAGACAATAACTTGTACAATGAACATTCTATGATTCTAAATTAGTTTTATAATGAGTGTAAGGGGTAGTATGGGAGGTTAACTAAGATGATTTGACTTTTGATAATGGACAAGAGAGAGAAATATCGACACCCATCGTGGGAGGAGGAAGTTGTTGGCAGAAGAAGAAAAGTAGGAGTATTAGTCTCTTGGTTACTGATACTAGATGTTTCATGTAAGGAAAACCAAGTTTAAACTTGAATTTTACTTTATATTGCTGGAGAAGTTGCTTCAAATTGCTGAATGAAACAGCTCCTTGTGACATTTAAAACAATTGTGTGTACAGTAGTATAAACTACAGAGGTGGTAATTTCTACTCTGTCAATTATAAGAAGGTTGGCGTTCTCTTTTAACTCATTGCAATAACAAGTGTTGCATCTAGTGCTTTGGTTGCAGCAATAGTTGATTCGACAATAACAGCATTTTGTTGTAGATAGTAACTTTGTACCAATGCATCACAATCTAAATGTAAGTCGATATGTGTGGCATACCGGTTCATTATATTTGTTTCTGCAGTCATGACCTTTAATTAGTGACAAAATCTACAACAACATTAAGAGGGTTTAACCAGATATGAGTATTTGACATTATTAGGTTAATTTCAAATGCAACTTGTTCTGAATTTAGGAATTTGATGCCTGCTTAGCTATAATTTATTATTATTTTTATTAACGTATGCACTATGGCTGTGTTTGTTGCAAACTATTATGTAAGCATGTTGAGCATAATGTTATTTACATTGAATTAATCAAGTTGAGCCTTGGCTTCTTTCTGAAGAATATTTCATGTGGAGTGGAATTCACATGGATGCCTTGCCATGTGAACCTTTGTCTTCTTGTTTTGTACATGAGTTTGGTTATTTGGGCAAGTATTTGTCCTGGATGAGGAAATAGATTTCCTACATGAACGCAAGGTTGACAATTTATTTGTAAGTAATTTATTTGCATCTTGGCCTATCTTACTGGTGGTATCCAAATGTTTGCATGGCATGGCATTATTTGGTATACTAGAAAAGGTCAAGAAGCATGTGCCTTAAGATTTTCTTTGTTATTAAATCATTGTCATTTGAAGTTGCTTTCGCATGTGTAATAAATTGGGAAATGGAAACAGTATGTGTTTTCATTTAACCTATATTTGTTTCTAAGATGTTAAGGTCGATTTGGTGATCTCTGTGAGAGGAAGATAGCTGTCGCAAGGAACTCATTTTTCTGTGTATCAGCATCTTATTTCTTATTGAATTCTGAAAATTGTTAAAGATATACCTTCTGTTTTGGAAATTTCTGAACTAGTAATATTTGGTGCAGACACTGATGGATTCGTAATTCCAAGCTTAGGAATTGAAGATCAAGATTTCAGTGAAGCTGATGTTTCAAAAGTAGAACCTTCAAAACCACCATCTCTAGAGGTCAGATGCAATACTGAGAATCAGATTTATATTAGCTCAAATTGCTCCTGGTTTATAGTTTTATGTTTGTGGATATGAGCTTAATTGTTGTAGTCAATTTGTTCAACTATTTTGTTTGCATAGGCTAAAAAGGAAGAAAACATTTACTTAGGACCACACGGGGCTCCTCCTTTACAATCAAGGCAACAAGAGCTGAATTCTTCTGGGCGTAAACAGCGATTCAAGCAAAAGCTGAAGGAGGCAGATAAAAGAAATAGTGGAATAGGGAGGGAAAATAAGTTGGAGAATTTGCGAGAACTAGTGGGTGGTGGTGGCAGGGGAAGTCCCAACATGCAAAAGGATTCTCCAAGGGACTGGTTAGATCCACATTGCCATGAATCACAGTTTGAAAAAGGGTCCTCTCAGTGAGTGGAGAAGTTGGTACTTAATATTTATCCCGGTTTTTACTTATTAGCATAAACTGTTCTTCTGAAGTCTCATTATCCTTGCAGATACCATGTTTCTTCAAGTAATGTAATATGCCAATGATCCTCTTTGGAGCATTTGCTATTTCCTCAAATAAGTTGGAGAATTCACGTGGCTTTCTTTCAATTTCTTTCCTGAATATGTTTTTTTTTTTCTTTTTTAAAATTTGAATGAAAATCAATATTCAAGATAAGGCACGTCCTGATTACTAATTAAATTTACAAACTGAAAGCACATGGATTAGAAGAGGCTGGTCAGAATTTTAGCCAGCATAATCAGATTTAATACACGAACCCTTTTGTCTTCATCACATGAGATGCTCGCTTGAAAGTCGACTAACATAAAAATTAACTCAAAAAGAGAGAAAAAAAAAACTCGAATAATTAAGAAAATAATTTAACTATTCAATTTATATATCAACTATGAATTAGTCAGATCATATAAAGAGCCATGATGTAAAAAATAATAATTTTAAGTGAAATAAATACTTGTTTAGTGATCATATGAAATAATTAAATTGAATATATAAGAAGTCGAAATGGAAAGAATTGGACGCTAATCTCATCCTCAGACGCATTCCAATTCCATGGCTTTTTCTATGTTACTTTTGCCTTAATTTTCTAACCAACCAACCATCCATGCAAAGATGTCACTTCACCTGACGCTTTCGAATATTGAATCTCAGCCGTTCATTTTCCTGATACTCTCAAAAACCAATTCTCAGCCCTCCATCGCTCCCTTAATCTGGATCCTCTCTTCCCTCGTCTGACACTTCCATCCTACGTGGCATTTAACCGCATTTTAAATCCGGATTTCAAGTCCGTCCTATTAAACATATAAAAAAATTAATAATTTAGTATAATACACTAGTGTCTCTGAAATTTTAGTCGTTATAATTTGATATAATATACTAATATCCCATAATATTTGAAAAATAAAAAATTTATATTTTCTTTTGTTTATAAATATTAATTTAGTTAATTAAACTTGTAAAGAATACTGGTACAATATATTAAAATTTCATATATAAATAGTATAATTTTCAAATTTCAACGATATCAAATTATATGAGAAAAATTATATATTTTTTAAACATAAGAGGTACTAATGTATTATATCAAATTATATAAATAAATTGTAATTTTTCCTAAATATATCTCAATTATTTTTCATTTTATTAATAAAATTATACTCCTCTAGTTTAGAAAAAATAGTTCTCGTTTTATTTTTCTATATAATAAAAAATTAATTAATTTAGTTAAATTAATAATTTTTATTGATATTTTTTAAAAATATTTTTTATTTATTGTTGTTTTGAAAAAATAACTACTTCCTCTATCTAGAAAAAATAGGCTCACTTTCTATTTAACCGTCCAAAATTATAAATCACTTTTATTTTTTTAAGTATAATTATTTTGTTCAGTTACTAATATACATTTATTTATATATACCCTTATTAAATATACCTAAATATCAATTTATTTTTTTCAGCTCTTGTTTTAAATAACTATTGAAATTGATTGACATCTACATAAAAATTAATTTGAGTCTTGCATTAAAAAAATCGAATCATTATTTTCAAGATAATAATGAATAAAGAGTATTTTTATAAAATATCAAGCAAAAAATTAATTAATTTTCTTAATATTAATTTTTTGATACAAAATTTAAATTAATATTTATATAAATATCAATTAATTTTAAAAATTAATTGAAATAAAATTGAAAAATAAATAGATATTTTAAATGTATTTAATAAATATATATATATATATGAATAAGAATATATTTATAATTAAATAAAGGGAAAATTACTAGTACCTCATCAAATTTGTTTTCAGTTTCTTTTATGGCCCATTTTGATGATTTTAAAGTTCAATTCATTCAAAACGGTTGTGCTAAAAATCATAACAGTTTAAAAAAATAGTGGTTAAAGCTTCTAAGTATAATAAAATGCAATTTCATCATATTCCTTATCTAATTAATGCCTTATGGTCCTTCAAAATTCACTCAAACTATAACCTCATATTCTACACCTCCTCGTAAACCTTGCAAAGAACCTGAATCATAGCCACCTAGTTATTTTTCTCAAAATTCTCAAGACTCATTCTAGTATTTGGTTCAAAATCCTTCTTAGGAAGAATCAGATACTCCTGATCACTCCACTTCTGATAATGGATAGACTATTTCAGATTCAGTTCTTGAGTCTGATGCAGATTCTTTTTCATTATCTTCCTCTGTTGAGGAAGGATTGATCAATAGTAGGGTTAATAGGAGTGAAAGAAACAATAGTTTTTGGTAAGAGTAAAGTACTAATGAAGGCAAAGGAATTAAAAGAAGTTTGCGATTTGTCTATATTATTTGATATAATACACTAGTACAATTCTGAAATTTAAAAATTATATTATTTACTTTTTAAAATTTTGACATATTACACTAATATTTTTATAAATTTGACTTATTAGACTAATATCATCTGAGCAAAAAAATATTTTTTTCTAATATATTATATTTTTTTTAAATTTCAGAGATAATAATGTATTATACCAAACTATAGAATACAAAAACTTCACAAAGGTAATGATGCCTTGTATTAGAAAGTGTAAATAATAAGTTTTTCTTAAATAAAATAATTATATTTTAAAAATATTTAAATGGTAAAAAGGAAGCCCCATCTTTTGCCGAAGGAGCGACGGAGTATATCAAAGAGAGAGAGAGAGAAATTGAAGCTTAAAAACGTGTCCAAGTGTGAGAGACACACACACACAGTGTGTTTTGGAGCTCAAACGACTTGACCTTTAAGCTTCAAATCCGACGGATTAGGGCTTGTTAATCTCTGTAAGTTTCAACTTTTTTCCCTTTACATCTCAATTACTTTCTATTTTCATGTAATTTTCTTCTATATTTGTGATGAATTCTCTTTTATTTTTGTTTTTTTTTTTTTGAAGAACAAGTCACTTGTTCTGTGGTACATAATTACCTTCTCAGTGGTTAGGGTTTTGTTTTGTGCTCTTTTCCGATGGGAAATGTTGATTTTGTTCTTCCCCTGTTGCTGTTTGCTGTACTTTTATGTGAATTTGAACTTCTCCGCTTAGTTGATGTGAATATGCCGAAATGAAATAAATTTTCTAAGTTTTAATTGGGGGCTTTTATGAGATAATAATTCGAAATTTTTTCTGAATTGAGGTTAATTAAGTACATTTAGCTTAATTCAGCTTAGTTTCAACGCTTCGCCTGTTAGCAGTGGTGAGATTAAACTTTAAGATTTCAACTTTTTCACCTTATCTATATGCTTTGTTTCCCTACCATCAACTCAGGATTTTGATATACTTGGAACATTTGCCATTTGTGAAATTGTGAGGGTGTTCTTGTTTTTTCCCTTTCTGTTATCTGTTCAAGCTCTTCTAGCTCTTGTAAGCACTTCTAAATTGCATACGACTGTGCTGATCTTCTTTGTGTGATCTGGTTGGAGTATACCTTGTTGTTCTTTGTGGAATTTTATTAGTAATTATAAATTTGTAATGGTTGGAGTGATCAATGCTTCTCTACTTTTCTATAAGCCATTTCATCTTATATTGCCTTCTATTTGAATGTTTCCTTCATTGTGACGGTTTGCTTTCTGACTCCTCCTTCATACCTGAATAACCCACAGGTCTGTTACAAAAGTAGATGCTGGTTAGGATTGTTGTATAGGATGTTTAACAGTAATATTTGTTGTTATCACGTATAACTGGGTGAAAAGTTCTCTCTTTTCAGAACCAACTAAACTCTTTCATGCCAAATTTTCTGCTAAAGGGTTAATAGGGCAAGTGGTTATGAATTTCTTTTCTTCTGAAAAAAAAAAGACAAGCAGTTCACTGAAGTTTTTAAGTGCATAATAATTTTTCTTCTGGGTTTTTAGTGATCTGTGGCCTGGTGTCTCCTTTTTTTGGGTAAAGGATTGTTGATTATCTCCTGAAAGCTCCTTTCTGTTGCAGACTGGGCTGCCAATGGGCAAGGAAAAAGATGAAACCCAAGCTCCTGAGGTAGAAGCTAATGAGACTAGTGGACCAGAGAAATCTGGTAGTGATCTGACTGATAAAAAAGAGGAGGAAAATAATGAAGTGAAAGCAATGGACGAAGATAAAAAAGAGGAGGAAGCTGAGACTGAGAAGATGGATGAGGACCCAAAGGTGAATGAAGAAAAGGAAAGCAGAGAGGAAGAAGAAAAAGAGGAACTCAGAACTGAAGATGAGCAAGAAAAATCTGTTGGAAAAGGAGATACAGAGGTTGAAGAAAAGCAGGATGCTAAAGAAGAGGTGGAGGAGAAGGCTGATGGATCTGTGGAGTGTGAAGAGAAGGAAGAAAAGAGTGAGGAAAAAAAGAGTGAGGAAAAGGGGTTGAAGAAACATGGGAAAGGAAAGAGTAGTGGGGTTGAAAAGAATAATGGGAAGAAAATTGAAAAGAAGAAGAGGGCAGTGGAACGGAAAAAAAATCCAGAGCCAAGGACTCCTGCCTCTGACAGGCCACAGCGGGAGCGGAAATCAGTTGAAAGGCTTGTCACATCTATTGAGAAAGATGCTGTCAAAGAATTTCAAATTGAAAAGGTGTTCTTATCTTTTTTTTCCCCAAAAGAATGTTGCAATTTTCTTCTTCATTATGTAAACTTTATTGTATGTTAAGTTAGTATTTAAATTTATTCTATTCACCTTGGAAATTGCAGGGCCATGGCACCCCCCTGAAAGATATACCTAATGGTATGGTCTATCTTTTAATTTTTGCTTCATTGGCTGCTGAGGCCAGTCGGGCAATATGATTTTGCATATGGTTGCCTCGTTTGCTTTGGCATCTTCATTTGGTTATTAATTATTGCTTTTGTAATTAAAAATATGATTTAACTTCAGCTGCAGGATCTTGTCTGTTTGCCCTAGCGTAGTCAAAAGTGCTCGCTTCAGTGTGAAGCCCAATATGGGTGCAGTGCTTTTTGATAGGTCGAAGTGCACGCTTTTTTTGTTTAAACTAGCGCTTCACAAAGTATAAAGTGCTTGCTTTTTTTTTTTCACATGTCAATTAGTATTTTAATAAAAAATGACTCTTTATATTCCTTAAAACATATTCTTTTGTGAGACTCTTTATATTCCTAAAAACTTGGGGTCTGCCGCCTGCTGTCTTTTTTTTATTATTGTATTTAATTCTTTACAAAAATTCCCAATTAGTTTTTTACTCAAAGTGGGTTACTCTGTGTATCTATATTTGCTATTTTTTTAAATACATGTGCTGCTTTTCATGATTTCTTCAACATTGATGGCATTTTGTTACAAAACTTCTTTACAAGTTCTTCAACAAAGTCACAAAGACAGGATTGCAAGAAATAAAACCAAGTTAGCAAAGTCAAGTGCTAGTTCAAAAGGCTCTACTTCACAACTTCAACTCAAAAGATATTGAGTATGACTTGTATGATTATTAAATAAATTGTGAAGGATATAAAATCTGAGTTTGATAATCTAAGAATTGTGAAGGATATAAAATCTGAGTTTGATAATCTAAGTGTTGAGAATTTATGCAAAGAGTGATAATGAATTTTAGTTCTTAGATATATGTTTTATTAGTTTTAGAATTAAGTCATTTTTCCAAGTAATTTTATATATTATATTTTGAAGTCAGTCTTTTTTGACATGTGAAGTGAGGTTTTGCAATGTTCTAGTTTTTTTTTTCCTAATTATTGTTTGCTAAGGATTTTAATTTTTTTTTGTACTGCTTAATTGTTTTAGATAAATTTGGCTTTGCTTCAATAAAGCGAGCACTTTTTTTTTGTGTTTTGTGCTTTAGGCAATAGAAAAGTGTATCGCTTTGAGTGCACTACTCACTTTTAACTACACTGGTTTACCCATATACTAGTCTTTCAGTTAATGCCTAACTACCACTTATGTGTTTTTTGGCTTCCCTTCCTAGTTATAGAACTTTGTAATAGTTGGGTCTTCTCTAGATCTTGGTTTATTGTACAATGAGTGCCTTGAAAGAAACTGAGATTCTTGAAAGTACATGTCATGCAATGTTGATCAGGTTGGACCCAAATCTTTGCATTTGTGTGCTCTTTCCCTTAACTTTTTTAAATACCAAGCAGCTTTTGAGAATATATATTAGGATTAAGTTTATAGGGTGAGATTGTAAAAGCTTACAAAAAACTGTGGGCAGGGCTTTTATAGATTCTTGTTAAGTATGTGAAATCTGGAAAGGTTTGCAACCAATGAATAAAAGAATTTTGGTTTATGAAACCATTTCATGATTAGAATTCTAAATATAGGGTGCAATGCTCTATTTCAGACATCTAAGGATGAATTAGAAGCTCTGAAATATGTAATCTTTTTCACAAAGAGGAAAAAATTGGCTCCTTAAGTAGTTAAAAATTGGCAAACATTTGAAGCGATGTTTCCCACACTTGGGTATGTGTCCCTGTTGACATTGTTTATTCCAGGTTAACAAGGATTTGGAATCATAAATGAAAATTTCTCTTCATTGTAGATTTTCATTCGGATGGTTTTACTAATCCATCTATGCACAACACTGTCTGAAGTAAATGATCTTAAAACTTGATTTCTGCTCAGTTGCATTCAAATTATCCAGAAGGAAGATTGATGATACATTTAAACTGCTTCATACGATTCTCTTTGGGAGGAGAGGGAAGGTAATCCATTTACTATTACCTTCCTTATTTGGGTTTAGACTACTTTATTCTTATACATTGTGCTCCATATTGGTGATGAGAATGTTGAAATGCATTGTAACATTTCAACTCGTATTTATGCAACTTATGTTCCTTGTTTTGCAGGCAATTCAGATCAAGAGTAATATATCACGGTTCTCTGGCTTTGTGTGGCGTGAAAATGAGGTAAGAAATATGGCCTGTGTCAAAAAGAATTTCCTTCTAACATGATATTTAGGTTTGTCATAAAATGCTTCGCATGATGTTTTATACTGCATTCTGAAAGAATATTTTTTTTTAAATATCATCTTCTATCATTATTGCAGGAAAAGCAGAAGATTAAAGTAAAAGATAAATTTGATAAGTGCAACAAAGAAAAATTGCTGGAATTTTGTGATGTACTTGACATACCTGTTTCTAGAGCAACTACAAAGAAGGTGAATTAATCAACTTCATTACATTTTAGCATTAATTATTTATGACCAATGATTGAGTCCCGCTGACATCTCTGTAACCTTAGAAAAATAATTCCCTGAATGGTGAAAACTGTTTCTCCCTTATTGTTTTTATTGTTAATTGTCATATGTTTATGCAAAACAAATTCAAAGATTTTTACTGCTATGTGTCAAGGCAATGGATTATAATCTAGTTGGTTGTGTGACTTCACTTTTAACTCTAATGACTTTAAGTTATGCATCGAAATGTGACATGCTAACTGCTTAATCCCAACTTTGATTATGGGTGCAGCAGGATATGGCATTTACCGTTGCACCTGAAATGTCAATGCTTACAATTCTTTTATTTTATTTGAACAAGATATGCTGTTCTTAATGCACTTGACACATGCAGGAAGACATTGTTTCAAAACTGATAGACTTCTTGGTGGCCCCTCATGCTACTACTACTGTGCTACTTGCAGAAAAAGACAAGGTTTCTAACCATTTCTCCTTGCTTCTTCTAATTTAAGTTTGGGATACTAAATATTTCCAGCTGTGATGTCTATTTTAAGGTGTGAATTTTTATCTAATTATTAGGCAAGTAAGAGCAACAAGCGCAAAAGAGTGACAAAAAGCTCCTCCTCGGGCGGTGCATCTTCATTGCGTTCTGCAAAGGTATACTTCTTCTCATAATACAAAAAATTCATCAACATAGCATAACTGGTCAAAACTTAACATGAACTATTCCGTCATTTCAAGTTTTTTTTTTGTAGTGCTTTTTCAAGAATACTCTTTTTTTGATTGCTTAATAGTCCATTCTTCTGAAGTGGCATCTTGAAGACTTGCTATCCTGAAAACTCATCCATTGTAGAGTATGTGAAAGTTAGATTTTTGATACCACACCATCTTGACAATTCTACTACTTTTGAGATGCTTGAATTTATTCCTTTCCTTATCTATCAACTATTTAAGTTGTCTGCTTCTGTTTATTGTTTATCCATTTATGGTGTCAGTTTATTCCATTTAAAAACGTTTGGGATATTGCAGAGTCGAAAAAAGGCTGAAGATGCTTCAAAAACTGAGAAAAAAGATGAACCTGATACAGAAGATGAGTCAGAAGAAGAAAAAGAAGAGGAAGAAAATGAAAATGGTGTTCCTGAGAAATCTGATAGTGAGATGCTTGATCATTCTGAAAGTGAGGAGAATGCATCTGAAGAGGAATCAGAAGATGATGCTGGTAAACACAAAAGAAGCTCAAAAACATCATCTGGAAAGAAGGAATCTGCTGGAAGAGCCAAAACCAAGAGAATACCTATTTCCAGTAAATCCAGTACTTCAGCAAAAGCTGTACAAAAAGCATCATCAAAACGCTCTGAAGCTGGTGATGACAGTGATGCAAATCAAAAGTTTTCTTCAAGGAAAAACAAAACAGAAAAAGTAGTAAAGGAAAAGTCCTCAACTACTGCAAAATCCCCTTCCAAGGAGAAAACAGGTAAATTTCTGCTTTTAGTCAATTATTCTCATTAGGGATGTCAAAATTGGTATCTATTCGGCCAAAAGATGTCATTGTATATGTAACTTCTTCACATAAATATGTTCTGGAATCTAATGGTCTGTGCTTTATTCTAATTGAAGAAAATAAAGTAGATATTGGAGATGAATTGTCCTTGTTTTTTCCTTATCAAAGTATGCTGAAAACCACTTTTACCATAATAAGGGAAAAGGGCTGCTAAAGGAAAGGAAAAGCGTAAAGTCAAAGAGGAATTGAAACCAACTGACGATGAGCTTAGAGATGCCATATGTGAAATTCTGAAGGAGGTGGATTTTAATACGGTAAGATCTGATATTTCTGTTCTAACAGTTCGATAGCAATTTAAGGACCCCAAGATTGCACACTTTCTTGTTTAAACTGGTGTAAGTTCCTCCTTTTTTCATAAAAAAAAGGGCCGCCATTGGTTTATTATTATCCCGTGTTCAAGATGTGATCAGGCTTTTTGTATTTGTCTTGCATAGCATAGCATCACATCACATCACTGGTTGTTTACTCCTGAATTGGATCCTTTTGTGGTTTTCATTAAGTTGAATTACTTTTATTTTATGTTCTCAAGTGTATCATTGATGGTACTTGAAGACCATGCTAAACATAGAGATGAATTAATCTGATCTAGAGTTTGATCAAAAATTTTATTTTACCATGTAAATAAACACTGAATTGTTAAAAGGGCTAATTGTATTTGTTGTAGGTTGGTGGAATTGTTCTCATATCCCCATACGTCTTATTCTATTAGGATTGCTATTTTCCTTTTCCATTTAAGGAGCTGGATGAATTTTAATGTGGTTATATTATTCTTTTTCTCATTAATTAATGTTTTTGTCTCACACTCATGTTGTAATTCACTTGGTGCAGGCTACCTTCACTGACATTCTGAAGCAACTTGGTATGCATTTTCACTTCTGTTTGATGGAATTTTGTTTTTTAATATCGGGAAATTGGATGAAACAAGACTAGTCTTAAACCTTAAAACAATTGTTCGTCTTATGAGTTTAAACAGATGCTTCACTTGAATGATCCTGATAAGACATAATTTCAAAAGTAATCACCAGTTTTTTTACTGAAGTAGAGTGGATTTGTAGAAAAGCTACGTGCAGTTTATTGTCCTATGACTAAAGTGACACTCATGGTTCATATGTTGGAAATGTCGACATGCTTGATAAATTGGGACACATTTTAATGGAGAATTTCGACATTACAGGCTTTCTTTGTAAAATTCCCTTCTTTTACACCTTTTGTGGTTAATTCTTGAACTGGAAATGAAAACCTGTACTTGGATTTTACCTCTGGTTGGCTTAAAGATTTTTGAATGCTTTTCAGCTCGGCAATTTGATACTGATCTCACTCTAAGAAAGGCATCCATAAAACTTATGATCCAAGAAGAGCTCACTAAACTAGCTGACGAGGCCGATGATGAGGATAGAGAAGGTAATGCTGAGAAGGACGAAAACCAATCTGCTGGGCAAGAGGTTGAAGCCTGAAGCTTTGTATAATGACTGCAAGGAGATAGTGTACTTATTTATGCCTTGCCTTATCTCTGTAGTTTTCACCAAGCTGTGAACACATGTATCATTTTAACCAGGTGCTGCAGCCAGCTATGTAATTTACTGTTAGTGTTTAATTTGCTGGTAGACCAAAACTTAGTGTTTATCAGGAAAAATGTAGAGAAGGTGAAACTACTGAAAGCTGTACTGCTGTATAGCACATGTTGTGTACACGTTAACATAAAATGTAGGAATTTTTTGCCCTCTTATCGATAATCTTAATATAACTTTTGACATTGAAGTCTTGGTAATCCTCTTTTTCTTTGTTTTTGCTTTTCCCCTTGATTAATACTTCTGATTAGCTGGTATCATATTGCTGAGTTAAATATATGTGAAGTTGACTT
>CATIWF010102554.1:0-10176 GCA_949630135.1 Balakata baccata | reverse complement strand
GATGCCCTACTCTGTGTATGAACGATTGGGCTTAGGAGAGTTGAAACCGACTACCATGTGTCTTCAGTTAGCAGATGAGTCAATCAAACATCCTAAAGGTATAGTGGAAGACCTCCTCATTCAAATTGGTAAGTTGATTGTCCCTGTGGATTTTGTAGTGCTTGACACAGGGAATTCTCCTTTAATGGATAAAAATCAGGTAATCCTTCTTGGTAGGCCATTTATGGCTACCACTGACACTTTTATTGATGTTCAAAAAGGAAAATTGACTATGACTGTCCTTGATGAGACAGTAACACTTAAAGTATTTGATTCTTTAACACTCCAGTTCTTCTCATGAGTGTTATATTAATTGTTTGGACTCACGTGCTTATGACACTTGTTTACAGAAAATAAAGGATGAGTTAAGTGAAGCTTCGGTAGTTAAGAGAGTGGATGTTTACTTTGAGAGAGCTACACGTCCACCTTGAAACTAAAAAGAGCAATAATGTTATGCCTCGATAATAAATGTGGTGCTTCTTAGGAGGCAACCCAAGTTCTAATTTGAATTTCTCTTTATTTTTAGCTTTTAATTTGTTTGATTGAGTTTTGTTTTTTTTTTTTTAGTGTCTAATTCCCATTTTTCTTGTACGAGTTGCTTAATGAGGAGTATTGAAGGAGTTAAGTATGGTTTTGAACTTTAAAAGTGATAAAAAAAAGGGGTTATACATGTATGAATCAGAATAGGTAAGTGCAATGGTTGTCTACAGGATCGTCGCGAGTACATGACGACTATCACGAGCACACAAAGCTGGGAGTAGTTGAAGGTATTATTGCAGACACAACACTCATCATATTCACGCGATATTGGCTCAATAGCAACCCATCACGAGCATACGATTGGCACACGAGCTTGTGAAGCTGAGATTTCTAACATGGGCAAATTCAAAGTGATAGCTCCTTATCTCAGAATAGTATTCTTTTACCCTGCTTTCTTTTTAAGCTTTACTTTTAGTCATTGAGGACATTGTCTTTTTTTAAATGTGGAGTGCGTGTCTTATCTCTTGAGATGATTGTTTTATTTTGTTCATTTCATTTCGTGAGTTTGTTTGTTTAGTTATGATTAAATCTTTAGTTTTTTATGTTAATAGTTAATTTTTCAAAATTTGCTAGTGTTTTGTGTGTGTGAAAAACTCCTTTACCATTTTTATGTCAATTAATTCCTATAATAGCTAATGAATGAATGCTAAATTGTGTTGTAAATAGAGTTGCATGGTTAATGAGTTAGAATGATTTTAATTTCATTTACACACCTTTAGTCAAATGCTTCTTAATGTGGTTACTTGTTGCTTTGAATATAAAGTGTTAGTAATTTAATTGGGCTATGACTTTGTATATATTAATGGTTATGCATCGGACTCCTAACACTTGCATCCCATTTTTTGATTTCTTCGTGAGTTTTTGAGCCATAATAAGAGCAATTGACATTTTTAAGCTCTTCACCTTCTTTCATGAGTGTCATATATTTAAATATAGTAAGATTACTCTAGAATTTGTATTCAAATACTGATTGAGAATGCATTATATGTTATCAAGGCATGTAGATGATAAATGTACTAGGATTAACCTTTTTTGACTTTCTTTTACAGCCTGCCTTGACATTATCCCCTAGTTGACCACTTTGAGCTTTATCTCTTTCTTTCTTTATTTACCCACGTTATGAATACCCGATTCAACCCAATTGTTCATTTTTTCTCTTTTCTTACCCGCAATCATAGAATTTAGTAGATACTTAGAGGCTAATACCTAATAATTATACATTCTATAGTCTTTGCTTATAATTGTATATGGTGAGCTTTGATAAGTGAAGTTAAGAGCCAGTAGTGGTTAGTTAATCAAAAATTGTTTGCTTCCCTTAAAATTCAAGAAAAAAAAAGAAGAATAAAAAAAAAGGGGAGCAAACATTAAGTTTATGTACAGAAAGCAAAATTTACTGAAGTGTGATATTACTAACCATGTTGAATTCACCTTAATGATTATAGAAATATTTCACTTGACAGCCTTTATTTTATTTGCTAGTATCTTATAATTGATATGCCTTATATTTTTCTTCCATTCCATACCCTTTTCCCCTAGCCCCATTACAACCTGTTAAAGGACCTCTTAATATGTATCCTCATGATATTTTTAGCAGTGGAGATTGGATTAGAGTGCAAACATATAGAAGTGCTTGCTATATTTTGAATGAGTGTTTGCTAGAAATTATTGTCTAAACACTTGAGAGAATTGAGAGACGCAAAGAGACAAGTGTGGGGTTATTGACCATGTGCTTTTGATTTATGCAAATAATTAGCTTAATTAGATTGCTTTCTACTTTGTATGAGAAATGACAATGAACCAATATTAAACTGCTTTTTGAATAAAAATGTGAGTTTGTAATTAAAGTTATTTTTAGCATGGTTAGTTATAGAATTTTATTTTTGGCATAATAGGTGCATTAGTGAAGCTTAGGTTGGTTGGACTTTAAATTGGATATTGGAGTTGATTGCTTGCATGTTACGTTTTTTATTTATGTATTAGCTTCCATGGTTAGAAATTGCTTGGGGACAAGCAATGTCTAAGTGTGGGGTAACTTGATGTGTTCATATATGTTACAATTTTATAAGTGTTTTTAATTGTTTAGTTTTCTTATTTTTATGTGATTTTTTGGTAGATTTGATATCTAATTGTGTTTTTCGTATTTTTAGCTTTTGGGTGGTGGAAAGGAGTGTGTGAGGCATGTTTTGACGATTGATTTTGAGTTCTTTTGGGAGGTATTTTGGGTAATAATAGAGTCTGTTAGAGGCGTTGAGGAAGCAAGAAGAAATGATTTGTGGAGAAAAGTTAATTGCGACCTCGTGACAGTCATCATGGGCTCGTGATGGAATGCAGGCAGCGAGCTATTGTCGCGAACGCGATGCCTGAGTACATCAAGACAACATTAATTCTTTGTGACCTTACGACGCCCATTACATACACGTGATGCCTAGGCAGGAGAGGTCAGCAACAATCTATCGCGGGCGCAACACTCATCACGTGCACACGATGACTAGGACACTACAGATCACGTGTATAGCTATCCAAACCTGATTTTTATCAATTCTTTTAGGATTTTTTCACTCTTATAAAAGGAAATAACACATATTGGGAGTTAGACTTAGCTTAGGACTCAAAGATTAGCCCTTTAATTCATCTCTTTATCTTAGATTCAAGAGAGGTGCATTCTAAGGTTTCAAAAATCTTATTCTTCTTCTTGAATTTTCTGCACACACAAGGGACTTTTTGATGAGTAAAAATTCATTCTCTAGCAGACTTATCAATAGTAGAAGATTATTTTTGGCTCTTAAGGATTGATTAGATTGGGCTTGAAGGGTTGGAGATCGCCGACCTCCAATTTCCAGATTTGAAGATTCAAAAGAACATCATAAACTTTGTTCTTCTTAATTTCTGTTGCAATTTTAGTTTGATTATGGATATTACATTGATTTGTTCAATATTCATGTTAGACTAGATTTTTTTTGGATGCTTAGTTAGCAATTCCAATTTTGTAATAAATCTCAATTATTTTATCTAATGAATTATTATTTCCATTTCAATTCAATTGCACTTTATTAATTTCTAATTTAATGATTGATTGTCCACCAATAATTGAATTAGGAATGAACATGTTAGAGTTTGATTATTAGACACATTATTTATAATCTAATCTAGAAATTGGATTGAACATTAATTAAGTTATTGGTTTGATTAGCTAACGCATAAGGTGATCGCTATTAAATATTAATTTTATGAATTAAATGCTTGGGAGGAAAATATGAAATTGGAATAGCGAAACTAAGTTATGCTTTATCCATTGATTTTATTAATTAATTTAATTTGTAATTTAATTTATAGTTTAATTAATTTAATTCTTAATAAAAATCAATTAAAAATGATTAATATGTTTAGGTTGCATTTCGTACTCATCGGTAATTAAACGAATTAGGGATTTAAGTTAATAATTCTTTGTGAGATCGATTTTGGAAGAACATTTGTCATTCTACGATTGGTTCGTGCACTTACAGGTTAAACTTTGAGTTAACATCAATTAATATAAAAAATATAAATACTTGAATTCAACTTTATCAAATATACATGAATCTTAAATAATATGAATAATTATATATATAAATTACTATTATATTGAAACTTTTTAGCAAAATTTACCATTACTTATATATATAATTTATTTAAATTTAAATAATTTAGCATTAATAAAAATAACGTTTATTAAATTTTTTAAAAATATACTACTAATATAAATTAAATTGAAATAATTAAATAAATATTATTAATATCTAAAATATAACAATTTATATATATATATATATTTATTTATTTATTTATTTACATGATACACTAAGCCTAAGATCGATTCCTATAAGTGCCAATTTCATGGAATTTTTTAGCATTTTTTAAGTTTTTTGAACTTGCCAAACCGGTTGAATCGACTTAGAGAATCGGTTTCTAGTTCAACCGGCCAGTTCTCCAATTTTTTGACTGGTCAATTTTATCTCTGGATTTGATACTAAAAATCGACTAGTTTGATGACCGGTTTCCAGTTAAATAGATTGAACCGGTCAGACTGGTCTGATTTTTACAACCATAGTTTTTAGTCCAACTTAATCAATCATCATCCATTTCACAAAATTGGATTTGAAGATTTAGGCTTGTAGTTTTATTGAACCATTATATATATATATACACAGTTGAGAATATTGATATATGAAGAAATTGATCTAATCCGGGTCAAACTATGACTGGATTGATCAATTTTCAGTTAGCTGGATTTTAAGTTTTTATGTTGGTTCTTTATACAACAGATTTTATAGTGTGAACCACTTCGATTTTGAGACTAATTTCTGATTTTATCAATAAATCGAACCAAATTTAATAACCGTGGTTTCATATATATTATCAAAAATTATATTGTATAATTAAGCAAAGGAGAAAGAAGTTCTGAAAAAAAGAAAGTATTTTTTATGAAAAGAAAAATGTTATTTGTCATGCCTGATTTCATATCGTTTTATTTTCGTTTGAAGTAAAGTATTAGTATTTTCCGGCCAATAAATTTGAATTGTTTAGCCTGCAATAAAATATTAGTACTTTCCGGTCAACATAAATGGCTATATAAATAAGTTTGGGATATATATAGTGATGGAGAAAGCAACTTTAAATTGAAAGAATAAAAAGTAGCATGAAAATGGAGAGGCAAAGGGCCTCTTTCCTTGTTAGCTATCTCATATCAGCATGAGTCGTTAATAGCAAGCAACTAAGTATAGAGGAAACTCTCTTCCCTTATGTCAACACTCATCAGCAAAAGCATTAAAATTGCGTAGGGACTGCATTCTTCTGAATTGTTTATATCGAAATTGGGCCAATTGGGCAAATATTGCAACTCTGCAAGCGCGCATTTCCACCAAATGCATCCACTAGCTACCAATTTTTTTCCTTGGCAAATAAGGAAAGGTGCTTCCTCCACTTTTAACTGTCACAATTGACCACCAAAACTTATCACATTTGGCGTGCGTTGAGTTGCCTTGAATTTTTGGATTCATGAGCTTCAAGTGCATCCACCACTTCCCAAATTAAAACTGTGCCAATTGACTTTGTAAATCATTTTAACATCTATCAGTCAAAGTGCTCTCTCCTCTTTTAATGATTGTTAATCAATTCAACCAAAACTAGCTAGTGTCTTATATTTTCCACTCTTTATTTTTTTAATATGCAAGGAGTACGGAAAAAAAAAAGATTGGCTCAAATTCGCCCAAAACATGATAGATGAATGATTGAAATTAAATTTCATTAAATAAATTATCTCTTTTAAAATTTATATAATTTTGAATTATAACTAGAAATTGAAAAAGAATTAGAGGAAAAAGAAGGTTATGGAGATGAGTTTTAGATAGAATTAGACAGAATTGAGAGGAATAGAAAAGTGATCGAAAATGATAAAGCAGAACCAGAGATAGAGAAGAAGAGATGAAAAAGAAAATTGAGATATAATTCTTTGGAAGAATGTATCAATATATTATTCTAAATACATTTTTTTGTTTTATACTTTTCACTTAACAAATTTTGCTAACATGGCAACGCCCATAACATAATATCATAAGCCACATCCTCTGGTAGAAAAAATAGAATAAGCCAAGTGGATGCTTCTTCCCTTAAAAATAAAAAACAAACTTTTTTTTTTTTATTAGGAGGCTCGATTGGTTGAATAGGTCTTATGCTATAAAATACGGTATAATCATTTTTTTACATTAATTGTAAAAGTAATAAATTTTTACTAATATTAATGAACAGTAGTGAGAATGATAGTATAAAATAAAAACTCCTTTTAACGTAAGAAAATAGAAGAAAAGACTAAATTAAGAAATATAAAATGTCAAAAAAAAAAAAAAGAGAGAGAATGAAAGGCAACAGAGCGCAGCTGCCTTGCCACGACTTCGGCTATTGCAGTACAATTATAAAAAAAATTTAAGTAGACTAATTACACTCATTTGCAAATTAATTTAATTATGTATTCATATACTGAGGTGGACA
The DNA here is from genome assembly GCA_949630135.1 of Balakata baccata. Taxonomy (NCBI): domain Eukaryota; kingdom Viridiplantae; phylum Streptophyta; class Magnoliopsida; order Malpighiales; family Euphorbiaceae; genus Balakata; species Balakata baccata. The sequence goes on along the minus strand of CATIWF010102554.1, from coordinate 3,573 downwards.
TACGTTGTGATCATTGGAGGTCTAATGCCTGCATAAATTTTTCAAAAAGTTATACTAATAGATATTATGTAATATATACTGATATGTACAATATATTATATGCATGAACTCATTAAAAAGTAAAATGGACCCAATAAGATATAATAAATAATTTTTTTTCTGATGATAAAAAATAAAAAGTATTGATTGCAAAAAATAAAATAATATTTGTATTTTTTAGTTTAAAAAAATTTGAATAAAAAATTCTTAACCAAGAAAATGAAAAATATTCACATGTTGGCAAATTACACTATTATAAAGTTTATTTATTTTATTCAGCGATTAATATCAGGTTTAATAAGGTAAATATAGAGTTAATTTTTACGTTACATGCTTAAGCTCTAATAATTCATTTAGTGTATTTGACTTGAAAATAATTGAGTTTTATCTATGTTAAATTTTTTACTATTGAACTTATTGCATGCAAAAATCAACTCAAAATTATATTATAGATGTGTATGTAAAGACGAAATGTTTAATAATTTAAATGGAATATGAAAACTTTTAAAAATGTTATTAAAGAGTAAAATATATATATATATATATAAATTATTATTTACTCATTTTAGTTTGATATAATATATTAATATCTCTTATAAATCTAGAATGCTCATCCCTTGAACATCATGAAAGAGGCAGGGGGAGCAAAAAGGAGGAGGACTAAACCACCATGAATCTTGATTTAACTGAATTGCTTCTGTGGCCAGCCTATCTGCCATAGCGTTTGCTTGTCTGAAAATATGAGTAACAACAAATTGCATATGACAGATATGTGAATGCAACGAGACCAGTTTGCTGCCATTTACTAAGGGACATTGTTAACTTTTTGTTTAAAGAAAATGCACAAGACGAGTAGAATCACTCTCAACCCATAACTTATCCCATCCGTATTCACAAGCTTTATCATGGCTAAAGAAAGTTTTACTTATTCATTTTATAAAATTATTAATATTTAATTGCTTGTTCTTCTAATTTCCACCAACACCTTTGATTTAAAAATAAAAAACATTAAATATTATTTTCTCACTTTTCCAAATTTCTGTTTGCTCTTTTTTTCATTTATCCTAAAAATTCTAACTCTCAGTAAATAATCATATTTATTTTTCTTCTATAGGACTACAAAATTCACTTTAAAATTACTTTATTTCATTTGTTCTTTTTATCACTTTTTCTTTTAATTAGTTTTTTTAATTGGAATTTTACTACTTGGGCTGTGATTAGAAATGTAAAATCATATATCAAATATTTTTTTTAATTTTTTATCTGTTATGTAACTTCAATTCTTCAAACATTATTTTTATTTGGAATTGCTTTGCTTTTATATTTAATTTTTTTATAACATTATTAATATTTAATTGTTTGTTCTTTTAATTTCCACCAACACCTTTGATTTAAAAATAAAAAACATTAAATATTATTTTCTCACTTTTCCAAATTTCTGTTTGCTTTTTTTTTTCATTTATCCTAAAAATTCAGTAGATAATCATACTTCTTTTTCTTCTACAGGACTACCAAATTCATTTTAAAATTACTTTCTTTTATTTGTTCTTTTTATCACTTTCTCTTTTAATTAGGTTTTTTTTTTAGAATTTTACTACTTGGGTATCATAGATCAAGTTTTTTTTTTAATTTTTTATTTGTTATGGAATTGTTTTGCTTTTATATTTAATTTTTTATTTTTTCTATAATTAGTTTTAGTTTTTTATATGCTAGCTTTTCTTTTCCTTTTTATTCATACTTATTTTAATAGAAAACAAACAATTATGCAGATAATAAAAATTAATGAGAATAGTACATAATTTATAGCCATTAGAAGCTCTAAGAGAAATAAAAGGAAAATATCTGCCACAGTTTTTCACAGACCATTAATTTAGTAATAAGTAATTTTTATATTGAAATAAATATTATTAGTTTTATTATTAATAAATCCTGTGTCTATTTTCAAAATATAAAACTGTTAAAAATTTTTTTTATCGCGGTATATATATATCCTAAGAAATATTATTACCCCTTTAGGCCTTCCAGAGTCCTGGCCTCCCATCCAGATTCCAGCGGCCAACGGCTTTGATTGTCCTAGGCTTTATCAGGCGCGTGGAACTAGCTTTGGCTCATTATAAACTTACAAAATTTTGAATACGGTTTCTTGGAACTTTCTTGGTCAACGCAAAGTATTAGTCCCGAATAGGAATTTCATACCAATCTTCGCCCCTTCTCTGTTTACTGTGTAATTTTTATTCCCTAAGATACCCAACTGTTGATTAGCAATACCTACAACTAAATCCTAACATAATCCTCCTTTTTAATCACAATTAATTATTCTATAATCTTTATTTTATTAATTTCCCATATATTTTCCCTTAGTCATGCACCATCCTAATATAAATATATTCATCCCCACTTTTTACGCACAATTAATTAAAACCATCCTCTCTCTGTTCACATATGGAGTTCTTCACTAAAACTAAGGCAGTTAAGCTCCGAAGCCATCTCGATAAGTACTTAATCGCCGACGATGACCGTGTTACTGTTCGTCAAAGTCGAAACGCCTCCTCCCGTAAAGCTACATGGCTTGTAGAGTTCGTAGAAGGAAGAAAGGACTCTCTCCGCCTCAAAACCTTTGATGGCAGGTACCTCACCGCCTCTGATTTACCGTTTCTGTTAGGTATGACTGGGAAAAAAGTAATCCAAACACTGCCGGAAAATATTAATATCGACTGGAAACTCGAGTGGGAGCCTATAAGAGATGGATTTCAGGTGAGATTGAAAAGCTGGTGCGGCAAGTTTTTGCGGGCTAACGGCGGGACTCCCCCGTGGAGAAACTCTGTCACTCATGATGATCCTCATACTGGTTCCACTGTGAGGTGGATACTGTGGGATGTGGAGGCGGTGGAAACCCAGTCTTTGGCGGAGTATTTGTCGTCCATGTCGAGTTTTTCTTCTCTTCCTGATGATGTTCTCGAAGCAGCTTCCGATGAGTACTTGGGATCGGAGCCTGGCTCGCCGATTTCGGTTGTGTCGTCGGTCAGAACTCCGAGGTTGACCGTTGTTAAGTCCATGTCTCCAAGATTAACTCCAAAGAAGGTAACAAATATTTCTTTCTTCCTTTTCTTTTATATATTTTTATTTAAATTGGAAAAAAAATATGGTTTGCCACTTAATCTTAGGATTCGACGGTTGGATAAGGAAGTTTTGTTGCTTTTTAGGATGATTGTCGTAGTTATTATTATTTTCTTCTTTGGGATGAAATTACATAGAATTTTTTTAGAAATTATTTTTAAATAAACTCAATTTATAGTATCAAATCAATCATTTAATTATTTTATTTTTATATTTATATTAATTAATAAAAATAATATAATATAATTGAATTGATTAGAACCGATTTATTTAAAAATTTCTAACAATTCAGGCCAAGAAAATGATAAAACAGTTAATAAACTTTTCCTAGTTTCATTAAAAAAAAAATGTTAAAACAATTATTCTTTTTAGGGGGCAATTAGGGTACAACTTGGGAGTAATTAATAATTAGAAATT